>JAOYSI010009781.1:0-41676 GCA_025775065.1 Hiodon alosoides
ACCTCTACATGCTTTGTAAGTGGGAAAACCTGCAAAATCGGCAGTGTATCAAATACTTGTTCTCCCCACTGTATATACAGAATGGTTGTAGGCACCCGCAGTTACACGGTGACATAAACATTTAGTTATTTTAAGTGCTTTGTTTCTTAGTTCGTTTAAGAGTTTAAATGCTTTTTTCTGGCTATGTTAGAACTTTTTCGGTTTCAGAGAATTCTGCCCTTCTTGGTGGGAGGAGATCATGTAAGGAATGGTCAGGTTCATGTATCTCCAGGACCTATGGTATTGCTGCTGGCTCTCCCCTTGATGGTAACATCGGGAGCCTTGGCTGGATGTTTCCTTTCCCCGATATTATTTTGACAGCCCTTCACTGCACCCTCCCCAGTGCTGCCTCCTCTTTCTTAGGGTGTCCTAAGCAGAGTGTGTAGACATGGCCTGATCAGGGTGCAGTAGGTTTCTACCTGGTCCTGGAAATCTACGCGTTTCTCATGGCCTGCTTGATATGTTCATCATTACTGAGTTGGTCTTCAAGTAGAAGCTAAGATATTTTGAACTACTAGTTGAACAGCTTGTCCACCCGGCGTTTGTAAAGCTAGTTGACTAGAGCTTCTGGAAAAACAGATCTGCAGTCCAGTTGGCCTTGTCATTATAGAGGCTTACCTTAAAAGCTGTCTTATTAAACTTTTTGCCGTTTAACACCATGCATGGGTGAATGCTATCTTACACCTACGAGGTAGGTATGAGACCTTAATTTAAGTCTTACATTAATAATAATAATATAATTAAACAGTAATAATGTGTATATATATATATATATATATATATATATATATATATATATATATATATATTAGTCAACCGCATCAAGCCCAGAGCTATTGACCAAACTTTGCACTTAAAAAAATATCTGTATCTGGAATATAAAATACTCAATATATGAGTGTTTTCTCCTTAATTTGTAATGGCCGACAGCTGATTTCTCTCTGCAAGTCACTGCGAATCCTGGCTCCATACGATGGGAGGGAGTGGAAGTGGAACCAGTCTCCCTAAATCCTGGACATCTACAAGCCTATTTGTCTCTTTATTGACTGGGCCATTCTGGAGGCCATACTGAGAGGTTTCTTACTGAGAGAAGTCACTTATGGGCATGTCATTGTCAGGGGCCACAGCTGGGAACAATCGGTTGGTTCAGGAATGCTAGTCTCTCTGTGGTTAGTTAGATAGTAGCTATTCTGGATATCTCATGCAAACTGGGAGGAGATTGGCCCAGATACAATGCTCAACTGAGCTCCAGTGGAAAAATCTATTCTCTTATTTCCCCCTAATTAGCTGGGAGGAGGAAAGTGTCAGTGTATTTCTCACAATCCTTCCTTGTGGTCTGAAAATACTCCTCTACTCAGTTTTTTTCCCTTCCATTTGGAAAGCAATTGTCAACAGTTTTCTGCACTGTGTCATTAGTCTTATCTAATCATTTAGCCACATAGTTGAGTTTAACACAATTTCTCATTAAGTGATTAATGTGTTCTGCTTGCAGTAGGTGTGTGTGTGTGTGTGTATATATATATATATATACACACACACATACACACACACACACACACACACACACACAAAACAAGATGGTAAAGCACTAGAGAAAAATATAATCAAGATTCTTATTTCTGAGTCAGCGTAGATTATATTGTTTTTTAAAAGCTTTTTGTCCCCAACAAACAACAAACAAATTTTAAATCTATTCATACATGTCTTTTATGTTATAAAGATAATATGAAGTCGGAGAATTATTTTTGAAAAAATTACATGTATTACTTATACATTCAAAACGACATAGACCAGATGGGCTAAAACTTAGATTTGATTGTGCCTGTACTATGCTATATTCAGACTCCAAAGTTATTTTTCACCCCAGAAGCAATTGGTATCTCGGGTGTGTCTTATGCTTGGAATCACCCAGTCTGTCATGATCAATACATTCCATATCCTCACAGCTAGACCTGTGGGGTCTAATTATTACAACAAATGTGTTTCTCAGACACACAGTTTTTTCACTCAAGAAGGGATCCTATCCTGGTGGTGGAAAAATATGCTGATTTTCAAAATATTCTGTTTAGCCAGGTTCATCCATCCGAGGCAGACCTTTCTATGTAATATGACTAAGTTTTAATATGAGTTTTATGACTAATTACAATATTGACACTCAAGGTACAGTATAGGGCTCCCTGGGACACTATGTTTTAGAAATGCACCTGCTATTTTGGCTGCCATCCAATTATAAGTTATATAAATGCAAAATGTATGTGGCTTAGGCTGAATTTAAATCTCTTTGTTAAAATATTAATCTGTTAAATGTAGGTACATGGGCTTCGATCTCATTATGACCGATCCCTATACCGAGATAAGAAATGTAAAAACACTTAATCGAGAAGAAAATGAAGAGATATGACCGCAGTTAACTCTCCTAATGCGCTTATGGCGTAAAGAAACTTCTTTGGCAAGGCAAAAAGAATGGTCGGTTTGCATCTACAGAAAGTGGTTTGTGATTCGCTGACCCAGAAAAGTAATTTAGACGTGAAAGGGCCTGGCTCGTGAAATGAAACAAAGCACTTGGAAATGGGATTGAACACCTTGCCATTCAAGTAAGATGGCCATTTTCAAATAGACACAGTGATTTGATTGTGCTTGAGTCATAACTCATAAGTTACGGGAGCAGCCTCAAAGGCATTGTAGATTGCTCATGTGTTGGTGCTCGTACACACGCATGCGTTCAGACACATGCGCATGCACACGCAGAAACGCACATGCACGCTCACACACACTTATGCACACTGCTAAATAGTTGTTAATAGCTTTCATTGTATAACACACTGTGTAACACATTGTGCCGCATATGTCCCGCTGCTAAAGAACTTTGCTCACAGATCTTTTCTTGTGAAAGTCTTTTTCAGATCTTACACTCCAAGGTTTTCACAGAGAATGTGAAAACATTTGACAGTTCAGAGGCGACCCGCTGTACATCGTGAACGTCTGTATGTTTAATTGAGAGCCACTGTGCCAGCACAAATGCATTCGCACCACATGCATTCAAAGGATTGACGGCTTGCTGCAAGGGTCAGCAGGAGTTCTGAACTCCTGAAAGGGAAGCTCCCATAAAACTGCTTCAAAGGGGTCCTCATTACGATGATCATTACTGACAGTGAGGCACACATTCACAGTACAACCCTCAGAGTTAAACTGTACTCTTGAATATCAAATGCGTTACCTGATCTGATAAATGTATTTATTTTTCACAGTTTTTTGCGGGAATAAGCATGTTATTGGACTTTGCTTTGTAATTGCGTTTGCTTTGGCCTAAATTATTACTAGATGACACTTGCTGATCGTCTTAACATCTTATCAGTTTCACAGCACATTTCATCACTTCCTTGGAGAAAAAGTTAATTCTGAATTCTGGACTGGTGCAGAAGCTTTCAGCCTTTTGATGTGTTTTTAACAAGATCATTATTTATTTCCCATGGTGAAGCGACTCATTCTGAAAAGTGACTAGCTTGAACAAAGATACTTCTGATTAAAAATTTAAAAATTTAAACTAAAATAAAACATATTATCAGGCACAGTTTGCACAGTAATGCACAGTTTGTAACTTTGAGTGGAGTATTTGAAGACAGTCAACTTATATATATCTATATAAAAGTTCATATAAAGAAATCCCACTCAGCTCTGCAGATACTTTACTGGTGTAAATTCCTGTGGTGAATTTATGATAATAATAATATAATAATAATATTTTAACAGCAGAAAATTCATATGAACATAAAAAACAGAGAGCGCTGTGTTTGAGACACTAGCCTAAAGCCCCTTAAAAGCACAGTCACAGACTGGTAAGGAAAAACATTGAAAGCAGGAAGAAACCATGTGAGGAACTAGAATACTCTTCAGCTCTTGACTCAGGGGAAACCAGTTCTCCCCTGTTTAGCCCGGCCACACAGTTCTGATGTGAAGCAGTATATAAAGCATGCTGTATGCAGTGATAAATTGTAAATGTCACAGTCCATAATAGCAGTCACTGCAGTTGGTGAGGAAAGAATGGGAAGACCTCTGGTACAAGGGACTGGGGCGCACAGATATCCAGGCAGGCGAGGTTGGTGTACATGCTCTATGGGTACAGCACTGATCTTGGGCCAAGGCTGGGTCATTTGCGCTCTTTCTGGAAAGAAAAGGCCCTAGAAGCGGGAGAGAAAACAGAAAGAGAATAAATAGAATATGAGGGATTGCATTGCAACTGATGGTGTAGCTGTACTTTATGAGTGCAATATCTTGTAACCTCACCCTACTGGCTAACATGTAATGCTGACTTGCTTGCAATGCTGGCTCTGTGGATCTACCAGAGTGACGACTCCCCAATTATAGCTCTTTATAAAACTCTTGATAGCATGAAAGCTATCTAGAATGAGTGACAGTGAAAGCAGGAATAGTTCTTAGCACCAGACAGGGCACAACACTCCCCCTGGTTGCTATAGGAAAGGGTAAACAGATACACGCTTTTCTCTCAATTTGGTGCTGTAAGTCAGAGGTAAACTTAATTGTTCTGTAGCGTGAAGAAGGAATAATCATGCATGACTTGGTAATGACAACCTATCACTGTTACATCATCTTATTCTAGGGTTAGGGTATGGATAGCGACTCCCAAATAATATTGGACGGCAGTTCTGTTTTTAAACATGAAATTCTTTTGAACAAGGTAGGAGGACAGAAATGCCCACGTCGATGACCACTGAAGTGCCTATTTACCCAAATTAGGCTTTCAGTTTGGAATTGGAGACCCTATAGATTGGTAGAAAGTGGGATGTGTAGAATCTACATTAAATATTAAGTCCCCAACAGGAATTCCCATAGGAATGGGCTTGAGAGCTGCAGCCTCTTCCAGAAAAAGCTTTCCCCGTCTATCTATTCTGTCTCTTGATGAGAGCCGTGTGAATTTCAGGCCCTGTACCCAGCTTCTGTGAATCCTTAACACTCATAGGCATTACGGCCAGTGCAAAGTAAATATCAGCATCTACAAGAGATTTACTGTAAAGATCAAGGCCTCTTAATGCATCTAACATCGCAGCTTAATGCAGCATTATACTAGTCCGCTGAATTATACCAGTAATGGGCAAAGGGAGACCGTGAAGCTCGAGATTCACAAACTATTTATACCATCTTTGGCCATTTAAGCTAATGGTTTGTGAATAGCTGACTGTATAAAATTGCTTTGCCCCTAACATTAAACTCCATAATTATTAAAACTTGGCCATTACCCTGGACCCTTTTTGTAGTGTGTAGTGACAGGCTGAAAGGCTGAGTATGCCATTTAATTAATTCTTCTTAAAATCAATTTGCTAGACATCACATTTAAAATCTTCCCGAGGCACACTGGATCCTCTTCATACAGTTATAGACACACCGATGAAGTTTGGTAGCTAACACCACCCAAAATAAAACGTCCTGCATCAGACATTTATTTTTTAAAGGCAAGGATCACAGTGTTAGCTGTTTGCATCGATTGCCTCTAACTATTTCTGTCAACTTCTCAAACATTTCTTGTAGGTTGCAGCTATTACAATAAACAGTTATGTTTATTACCTGTCAATAGGCATATATAGATCGTTAGCTCACTTTTTTATTTTATATAAAAATTTTCGATGCTGGCAATACTTGACAATTCTCGGAAGCAGATGTGGTAGCTAGCTAGTATTGGTCTTAAAGATAATAGAGTTGGGTTTTCGTTTATTCCGTCTCAGTGTGCTAGCCGAAATGCACTCTCCGTTCAAGATATTTAATTATTATTTATTATTATTCTCATTATTACAGTATTTGTATTTGCATGGAATAAAATAAAGGAATCCAAACGACAACGTACGACTACGTTCAGTAATCGATACATCAGTGGTATATCACACACCACCCAAATCCAGCTCATAGAGCTCAGTCTGAGCCAGAAAAGTTTGTTTTCTAATAAATGAGATTTAACTTTGCTATCCGACCTCAAAAATGACCAGTATTCAGTAGGTTAAATGTTTTCCTGACAATCGTAGGACTCCTATAGCCGCAATAACTGGCTATTGCGTGAAATTACCTGGAACCTGGGCTTTGTTTCGCTTAAATAATAATAACAGAAAGGTTTTGAAAATGCTTTTCAGCTAAGAACATAGAGCAACACATTTGTTTAAAGCAGAATGAACCAGTGAAAACCCTTTTAGCGGCAATGTAAGAGGATTAAACACTTTACCGATGATAAAAGGGAAGGAAGATTTCCTCAGATGAAAAGGAGACACAGCTCTCATTGTGTATGACAGAGAGCATGTCTCTGACAGCCAGTCAGGGCTGCTGGTAAGAAGGGACAGGCCCTGAATGTTCCCCTGGGTGCTGGGGATGGGGGCGTCTCAGCCTGCTCAGTATATTGCTGAGGGGCCCTGACAATATATTTTGCCCTGAGCCAAATTCAGACCAATTTAAAATAGATATTGAATGAATTTATAGTAGGGGAATCTGTTCTAAAATTAGCTGTACACTGGAGAAAAACACAGTTCGCCTCGGTACCCTACAGTGTCTTTTCTTAGAGGTTTATTAACAGCCTTTACAGGCCTCTCTAAAGTAAAGGAAATGTTTCTGCTTGTTTTTATCTTGTTTTCTTGTGTTGATTCCTGTGGGATAAAAAAAACAAACCAGAAAACACTGATTTTGTTGGAAGAACTAGGCCATCCCAGTCTCCTCTATTAAAGGCGAGGGTGCAAACCCATCCATCTACTGCACCCTCATGTATAAAAGTCAAATGCGAAATATACCATAATTTACCCCAGAACAAACCCGTCAGGTGTGTCTGTAATACATGTGTGCCGCAGTCAGGAAAATCTCTCAGTAACAATGAATAGTTAAGTCGCCCTTTTCCTGTTTAAGTCTTGGCCAGTGTCAAATGGAAAATAGTTACAAGGCTGGCAGCTGAATCTAAAGTGAAGCCATCTGCCAAATTAATAATTTGAAAGAAAATTAAATATAAGCTGTCTATATTTTCTAAATGTATTTCTACAAGTTTCTTTGTGGCATGATACACTGTTTGATTCAAAACCCCTGTCATGTAATGTTATGAAATGAACCCTTACTGATTAATTATAAATATTTAAATCACAGGCGAAAAGGGGGCCCAGCGGTTAACGTTGGTGCCTCACTGCATCAGAGTCCTGGGTTTGAATTCTTTTTGACGCAATGTCAGTGTGGAGTTTGCAACTTATTTAAATTGGCTTCTGTGAAATTGTCCCTATGTGGATGGTTGTCTGTGTTTTTGTGTGTCCTTGGCCCTGTGATGAACTGGTGTCATGTCCTGGGTGTTCATTGCCTTGCACCCTATGCCTGCTGGGTTAAGCTAGAAGTTTCAGAAAATGAATGGATAGCTGTTTAAGTCAATCCAGATGCAGGAAATAAACAGAGCAGCAAAAATAACTGCATAATATACCCAACATTTACTTTAGATCATGTATAAAAAGGTAAAATAGAATGCAATTAAATGAAAAGTATATTAAGGAACAATGAATGTGTCAGTCTATTATAATCTTACATCATCTATATTATGTGTGTAAAATTATTCTTTTAAGGAAATGCTGTCGAAATGTCGAGAATGTTATTTTAAAATCATTTGAAATATTCAAATATAACACCATGACAAATGTTGCTTGGTAAAGTACAGCATTGGAATTGGTTGGACTAGGTAAGATTGAAGACACAATTAGTGTAGCTATAGAGAATTGCTTCAGACATGGAAACTGCTCTAGCTTTTAAAAAAGCCTTTAACTGAAAAGGTATATATCCAATGATATCACTTCTTTTAGTTTGATGATATCATCACAGATTAATAATAATGTCTCGTATACTCTTGTTATACTTCTTAATGATTGGCTTACAGAGGGATGGTGAGTTCATGTATTAGAAAGATTAGACTGGTAACCAGTAGGTTTCAGGTTAAAATCACTTGGGAGGAACCGCTTTTTTATCATAAAATAAGGTATTCAATTACTGCAGGAAATATCCAGCTATGTAAATTTGTAAAATTCCAGTGTGCATGAGCTTCTGCTAAACAGCTAAATAATGCAACTGTGTAAATAAATCACCATCAGAATTGCATTGCCACAAAGGGAGTAAATACAGCATAAGGTGTGGGGTACTTTAGCTGAGAGGTTGCCATGTTCAATGGTATAAGGTTGCCATGTTCAATGGTATAACAGCTGAAGTACAGCAGGGGAGTGAACCCATAGTGAGTAGACTAATGCCCTGACTCCAGCTGCTCCTAGACTCCACCTGGCCTTCTATCAGCTGTAGGCTGTGTGCTCATGTACCAGTCAGGTGGTGCCGGTGTGTGATTAGTATTCCCCCTTGAGGGTAAGGAGAGGAGAGGTACACAGATGGGGGAGCTGCTCCCTTGCTCAGTGATGGATGACAGAGGCTAGTGACTGTGATTGGGCGACCAGTGAAATTATGAGAGGGCTACACGGAGAGCGAGGACGGAAACAGGCCCCTTTTAAACACAGCAGGAGGAGTGCACCGGGAAATGGGAGCGAAGAACAAACCAGCTTTAGCCCCACTATTTGCTTCCGGCCTTGCCTGGCTTTAGGTCAGGCTGGGCCTCTTCTTTCTGCACCGGCCTGATCTTGTCGTCATGGCACTGAATTGTTATACTGGAAAAAGTCATTGTTGGTGCTAGCAGTAAGGGCTGTCAGTTTGGGAAGCAAGGGTATCGATTTCAGGAGGAATATTTTTTTTTTGTCTGCCAATTAGTTCTGGCTTCCTTCCAACCCAGCTATCTAATACATTTGTAATACAAGGCTCTAATCTTTAAATCAAGCTTCTTTAACTAAAGTAAGGCTTAGTAAATGTATTAGTATTTATATGTGTGGGATGTTCGTTTTTTATCTTCGAAAGGTGGTACATCTCTTGAAATTCACATGACTAAAAGGAAAACTGAAAAACCTTTAATTGTTTTTTTGTTTTTGTTGTAAATACTAAACCAGAGATACATATGCAAACGCCAAAGGACATGGAGAACCGTTTATCAGCCCTAAGTCAATTTTGTTCTTTGCTGCAAGCGTTTTATAAATGAAATGCTAATCTTCTTGTGGCATTGGAGCAATTAACGCTCAAAACAATAGTGAAGGGGGGGCAAAAACAGAGAGCGAAAAGAGAGTGCTTTGGCTTTTATCTGCCCCTCCTTAAAAAGACAAGCATGCTGTCCGCACGTCTACAATGGTGCGGTAATCTGGAGAAGGAGCGGTGAATTAGGAAGGGAGGGGGATTAGTTATTTAAGAATGTCTGCTTTCCATTTGTTTGCACAAGTGAAAACTGGCCAAAGACAACAGTGGAGTGACCTCTCCATCTGGCTGTCTGGGGTGTTCACATTATAGACGATTCCTGCCACTGGCATTGTGCTTCGCTGTAGGATGAATCACTGCCTGGGGGATACAGCTTGCTGAAACAGCTCGTTTTCCCCTACTCATGCCCGGTGATTCTCCAAAGCAGGTGTTCTCAGCAAAATTAACAGAGGCAACGCTATAGATCTTCAGCTGAGAATTTATCTTATTTCCCCCAATTATTTATGATCCATGCATACTGAAATACCTTCTGAAATTGCCTGGCCTTTAAATAAATCTGCAAATCAAGCGCACGATAGTAACTGATACAAAGATGGTAACTTATGATAAAATATGTTAAACATAGTATTAAAATGTAAGCACGGAATGCTTGTGGCATTGGAGGATTGTGTAGGAGTCCTCCACCTGTCAACCGCAGTCGTCCCACGTTGGGAGTCTCTGAGGTCACGTCAGTTGCCCAGTGTTTAATCTAATATCTGCACCACTGCTTCTGAGGTTGTTCTCGTTAACCTGGTATAAAGAGTCGGAGACATGCTAAACACATGACCGTGCTCATAAGATGCTGTGTGGTACCTAATAGTATACCATTATACTATATATAGTGGAAAAATAATTTTATGTGACTTTTATAGGGCAGCCAGTATGGCCTGTATGTGCCAGGCTTAGAATCGACCAGTGTCCGAAAGTTTGAAGGCAGAATGTTACACGACTCTTCCACAAGAAAGTCTGTCAACTCACGCCTAGCTGGTGAAGGTGGAAAACGCTGTCATTCCAGAACTTCCATTTTTGGTTCAGTTCTAGTGACTGAGAAGGCCTTGACAGATGTTTCATACTCCTCAAATCATCATACTCTGCATGAAGATTTTGTCACCTGGAAAGACTCACCACAGGAGATAAATGCTTTAAAATGGGATGAAGATGATAGCTTGAGATTGGTATTGACCTTGCCCTCTAATGGTATGCATGCACACCATGCCAGGAAAATGCGCCCCACACAATTACAGAACACAGACAATGGTCCATTTATTGAGAACATGGAGAAGAAGGATTCATCTGACTTTATCACCATTTCCCGCTGATAATTAGTCCACTGCCTGTGTTATTTGCACCTACACTGGTGAATGGTTGCCGGGAGTGTTTTCTGTACTACAACCCAACTGTGGTATCCTACTCTCTGGAGTTCTCGGCAGAACATTTTTGATTAAACTGGCTGCTTTGCCCCGGGTTGAAATTTTTGGTCAACTGACCTCTGCTTGCTCACCTCTTTTCCTCCAGCACTTGAAATTAATGCACGGATATCAAGATCCAGGAGTAGGTCTTTCCACCCACAACTATCCTTTGATCTTTCCTGGTGAAACATCAGCAAATTTAACTAACTTGGTCATTAAGGACCCTGCTAAATGTGCTTCAGCAGTCCCGGAGGTCATTCTTTATAGCCATGCTAGCCATAATAATAATTTCATTTTGAATAAATTGAATATATAATTGAATACAGGCTTATTTTTTACAAAGGTGTATTTGCATTTATTACACAAAATCCTATTCCTTCACATTAGCGTAGCAAACCAGACTTTTAAACAGCGGTGTGTGTGTGAAAATATTTAATGCACAAAAACATATAACAAAATATAACACTTAAACTGGTAAAAAATTGCAGAGGTTCTTTTTTCTTATATCCATAGTGTTAATTAGTGGGAGTTTTAAGCAGTATGTAGCTAACTACACATCTCTGAGGGAAAAAGAGTGCTTAATACAAACACGAGCGCCCTCCATATTTATTCATAACCCTGTTAATAGTAAACAAAAACATGATTCAACAAAAAGATTATTAAAAAAAATTATTTTTGAATGTCATACGTACAATTTTTTACTGGGAAAATGTTAACGTTGTACTGACATCCCTTGTCACTTCATAGTGTGATGGCCCCTCTCATCCACAACATATGTGTCAATTAAATCTCTCTCTCAGCCATGTTATTTTGGATGAAACAGAAATAGATCAAAGGAAAAGTAGGTAAGGTCAGTCAGGACTTCAGTCCTGGCGATGGGTTATATTGTTAGAGGAGACGATATTAATAGAGAAACAGAATAAGCCTGATATATCACTTTTAAAAATCTCTTTTCAAACCCCTGCATTTTATCGTAATACTCGTGACTTGCATTTGAAACTACAGTTTAAACTCCCAAGTTAAAACACGCACTTAAAACCTGAGCGCCACCTTTCTGGCAAAGCTACAAAATTCTAATAACAGGTTCCACTTGTATAGAAGGAATTTTAACAGCTTTGGATATTTCATGCATTGTATTTCCATAATTCTAAATCCCATTGTTATAATTCCCATAGTTCTAATTTCTATTGTTATTTATTTATTTATTTTTGAAAATTCCCATTACTATACACCGCACATTGTTCCTACAAAAACTGGCTTTGAAAGTCTGAAAATTGTACATTAAACCATCATTTGAGACAGAAACATCAAGAAACTCAATTTTGATTAATTTGACCGAGTAGGGTATTTTTATGCATTTTGAATGTGGTTTAAGTTAATTTGATGCTTAGCACAAACACTCTGACATTTACACAGCCAGAAAAGTCACACTCCTATTTCTGTACTCACTGCAGTGTAACTCTATGCTACCACATTTATCAAACCCTGACCTTTTTTTTCACACACACTTTCTGGAATAACATCAAATGCGAGAAGTTTTTGTAGCTGGCCCTTTTCGACTTATTTTGGAAATGGGGCTAAATTTGGTGCACAGCGGAAAGCCATCATGTAACTCTATTTGAGTATCAATGAGTGGGGCAGGCCAGCTTTTGTGTCAGTTTGGTTAAAGTTAGGGAAGATGGAATGTCATAGAATGGATGGGCTGTCTGCCTTCAGCATGGACCAAGAGTCACATTATTGGAATCCTCTATTGCAGTTTTACTGGAAGTGCAAGCCCTTGTTGTAAGCTGAGGGAGTTTTCCGCTAATATGACACTATTTTTAGTGCATAAGGCCTGAAGAAAGAAAAAAGTTTTTCGTCAAATGCACCGTAATTGAATGCTTTGTTAGAAATGTTGAACTAAAGCAAAACAGATTCGTATTACATTGAGGATTCTGAGGTAATTGGAAGTTTGGAGTTTGCTCGAGGCAACAATAGCAATGAGTAACTTAAAGAAAACTTGTGTTATTAATGAACGACTGATGAGTCTGCATTCTAAGTGATTAATCTTGGAGTTTTAATGGAAAAAAGCCTGCCTGAAATGTGCTTTCTGGGCCATACTGCTGACATTTACTTCTCCTGTACAACATCACGTAAGCAAAACAAACCATAAGTACCTATCTAACTGCAGTGATAAAGGTGATGTTTTGTTTTGTCTTCGTGTTATAGGATCTTATGGGGAAGTGTAGTCAGTGAGGGCTTACTGGAAAAATTATATTGCTTCTTTTTTCAGATACAGCAAAAAAAACCCAATAACAAGCATGTAGGCATCTGCGGGAGATGTCAATAAAGACAAACAATGAACTAAGACCAGCTTGTAGCTAATGTCATTCATGACCTGAAACTGTCAGACGGCAATATTCAACATAATTGCAAGTTTCGATTACTTTTTCCTTGAATGTTTACAATACTAAGCATTTTATGGTTTCTTCACACATGATAAATCTTTTTGGCTTTCTATGAAGTTGAAAATGATCTCTCGTCTGCCTCTCTGCGATCAACAGCTTAGAAGGGGAAGTTCATCTATACAGATCTATTTTTATTGCTGTTATGACTAAATGGATTTTCAGTGAGCACCAAAAAAAAAAAAGGAGACTAACTCTGGTTAGACTCTGTGAATATACGCAAATTGTTTATGCAGGCTGACGTCACTAGTAGTGTACATTGCAGTTGTGATTCACACGGCAATGACTAAGCACCAGTTGAATTCAGTAAACTGAATTTTAATTAAACATCACGATCATATCATATCATAATAAAGTTTTATTAGACCCAAACACGGGTTGCATTTTTTTTATGTGCTTGGAGGAGTATGACCAGTTTCAGTGACATTTAAAGAAATTGGATGTTTAAAATAAGTCATTGCAAGGAGAATCTTTGCAAATGAAATGTAAACGAGTTTCATTACTCCGGCTGAGGCTGTGTCCTTAGGGCTGCTCTCCTCCCCAGGACTTTCTGCGGGCATGAACCACTGGCAGTGTGCCACCTATTGCTATAACCCACTGCAAATGTTCAATATAATATTGCACGCTAATTCCAAATGTTATTAAATATGCAGTGAACATTATAACTATTAAGTATTAGATTATTTTCCATCAAATCAAAGCGTGCATTTTAATGAAGATATATTTGGAGTTGACCCATATTCATTTTTTTAATCCCCTTGCCTAATATTAGCTCTTCGCCTGGCTGATTCTTCACTACCACTCAGACACTCCATCAGACAATGCAGTCCAAAATATGCACTATATGATAGATAAAAATAAAAAAAAAGCTTAACAACATTAAAAAACAAGAAAGCTTCTAACAGGCATATCCCTCTCATCATTCGTCGGTTTAGTTGCACAATTAAGTTTCATACTATCCAATCACACCTACTCCCGTATAGAATTCGTTTTTTTATTAGATAATGCACTCCTTCACTTTGTTTTCACATTCTCCGTAATGCAATTGTGATTTCAGATCACATGCTCAATTGTACTTTCTCTGGAAATTATGAAACTTGCTCTCTCTCCCGCTAACACTTTGTAAAGTTTATGGTAGATCGGTAGTTTCAGTGATGCCTTGCTGTACCTGACGGGCCGAGGAGACTGCGAGCGTCCTTTACGCAGACAATCTGCATCATTCAGTGAGGACACTTATGTAATTATGCGGACAAGGACTTGGACAAGTTCAAGAATCAACCAACAAGTGATTATTAACCCGTTTTAAAAGTTTTATTTTATCAATAACAGCTTGAAATGGAATTGAATTTGAAATCCATTGTTTCCATAAATATGTGATTTATTTCTACCCCACTTGGCTAAAGTGCATTCTATTTTAAATGAGAATTTGTACTTGACTGACTTATTTTGGTAATGTCTAACCTTCTAAACACCTGATCTGCAATTCTGGTTTTCATAGGATGACGTCAGGCATACGATTGAATTCTACTAAGACCTTAATTAATGATGGAATATGTTGTATCTACAATTAAGTTAGATTGAATTAGGCTATCATTACAAAGCTTCCTGCCTGTAACTGATTACCAACATTTCCTGTTTTACCTTATGAAGCAAATGCTGACAGTGTTACGCATAAATGTGATCAGTCAAGGTGTTCTCTGTGTTTGTACACTATAATTCCAATTAAACAATTTGTTCAACTGAAAAACAACAAGCAAAAAAAAAACTATCCTATCCTATCCTTTTTATCCTAATTTGGCAAGTTATTAAAAAAAATTGCTTTTCTTAAATTGAATGTGTCCAATATATAGTGCCTCACAAAAGTATTCACGCCCTTCTAACTATCTCATGTTCCATGGATCAGAAATGCCCATTTTTTAAATTCAAAACTGAAATCCACCACTGAATATTTTTATGGGCAAATAAATCAGATGTTCAGCAAAAACGTGAAAAAAAAATGAACAGGACTTTATGGAGACATGTTGACAGGTTTGTCCTACTAGTGTAGTGATCTCAGTGGCATAACATTAGCCCAAGCAGATGAAATGCACAATATATGCTGATGCAATGCTGAATATATTGCCCATGTAATCTCTTCTGCTATTTGGGAGTACAGTGACATGCAAGATTTATTCCCCCTTTTCTCTACTGAAAAAGATTCTCTTTGTCATCTGTCTAGCTGTGCAGGTATATTGACTGATAAAATAAAAAGGGATTTTATACCCTTTGAAAATAAGTTAGAAGAAGACAACATCAATTTATTTATTTAAGTACTTCATGCCTTTATGGTAACATAGTATATGAAGTAGATTACAGCACTGGTCTATTACGTTTATACTGCAGGATTTTTGACAGCCACGCATTATGTTTGCAGCGACAGCTGTTGGAGAGGTAGCAGCATGTAGACAAGACCATTGATGCGAGCATGAAGGCTTGTTCCCCCAGTCCTCAGAACATACTGTTTCTCAAATGGTTTAATAGCACAAAGCCACTCATTGACATGATTGGCCCAGATGAATCACAAGGACATCCGGTGGGACCACACCATGTACCCAAGACTAGGTGTATCTGCGTGTGATGTATTGGAAACATTTTTTACTGAGCCACATTCCAGTGCCCCCTGTCACAAAATGTTATATACATCTCATTGGAATTTACTATTACTTAGTCTGTATTTGTGCATATAGTGGGCGATATTCATTATCAATTTTTAGTTTCCCCGTTTTCTGCAGTTGGCTAATGAACATCACAATATGCGTGTTTATGAGACCTTAAATAAGTTAGATAATATAATATTTTATTATATTTAATTATAGATTACTAATTTTATATATTATTCTTGGAAAAATTGCCAAATTAAAATCTTAATATTGACAAAGAAAGGCAGCGGATCGCAAATATATATAATCAGTGTACGAGTACGATTATTATTGTTTGCTTTAAGGGTGTGCTCAGCACAAATCCCTTTATCCCTGCCCAAGCAATAGTTTGCTAACTAAGCTAGAGTACATTTGGAGTGAGAAACCCAATCGCTTTGTGGAACTAGGACAGTGAGTATTAGGTCACGGATGAAAATGAATTGCCCATTTCCCAGGCAAGGTAATCAGGTTACACAAAGCACAGTGCAGTGTAGGGACCCTCCCAGCTGGGCTGGCTGTGTGGCCCAGCTACTTCTTATAATTAAAAGTGCAGCCCGAGCAGAAAACAGAGAGGACTGTAATGAGTTTACTTTGAACGAGCGGAGAACGTTCTCTCAGGCGACCAGTTGTCAAGAAAATGGACATGCTGTTGTCTCCCAGTTGATTGGAAAAGGGACGGGCTGTGATCAAAGCGGGGCGGGTTGGTGAGGCTAGGGAGAGTTCAGTCTGAGGACGTGAGCGCTGTTTCTGCATTCCCTGGGCTCATTCCTCTGTGTACAATTATCCTAGCAACTGATCTGAACTAAAAAAAGGTTCAGGGGAACTGATGCAGGGTGTGGGAAGAGTTCTGAGCCAGGGGGAGCTGCAGATGTGGGAGCAAAGGCCACGCTGTGATGATTCACAAGAAAAAGAGTGAAGCTCCCAAGCTCTTGTGCAAAAACCCTGCACGGTCACGGTGTCTTGATGCTAATGAGTGCTGTCCACTCAGTGCATGTCTCTAGCTCGAAGTACTCTTGTCCTCGACTCTGGGGAGTGGCGTCGCCGTCCATGGGGCCCTGCTGCATAAAATATTAGCTGTTGCTGGACCCTGCAAGAAACATTTTTTGTCAGCAATTTTAGTTTTTGTGTTCACCATGTTCACAACGCTAGTAAACCTGCAGAAAGTACACTATTGTCCACTATTGTCACAGTTGATGCTGTAAATGGATCATTTATTTATTTATTAATTTTTTGATGTATTATAAACACAGGTGAAATCTTTTTATGTGGAGGCGCCATATCAACGAGGGATATTATCATCTTAAACACCCAAACTACCGAATTGTCGTCATGATTTTCAATATAGTATATCAAAAAACGGTATATTACAGCCTGTATGGGCATTCAGTCACTTTAGCTATCAAAATGTTTAATCCCTGCAGTTCTGAATTATAAAGCTTACAACACAGAACTGTTATAAACTGCAGCAGTCTCATTTATTTTTATTAAAGGCAGTTCTGCAATTACCCATTTTAAAACAATGGTTACATAACCAAGGAAAATGCAACTTAAACATATTTGGCTTGGAGTCTGCTGGAGAGCGTGGCAGTCTGATTTGGTAGAAATGTAACTGATGAGTCTGCCAGTAAAGAGACATATGTGTGTGAGACAATCCCTGGCAGAGCATTTTCACACGTGGCGCAGAGTGAGTGGCAGCTACTGTGAGACTGCATGGAAGCCTTCGTTCTTTGACAAAACGGCTGTGCCATGGGGCATCTGTCCCAAGACGGTGCAAATTTTTCTGGGGACGTCTGTCATTAGACAGGGCCTCAGTCTTTGACTTATTCTCTTTGAGTTATTTCGGATGATGGGCACTGGTTGTTTATGACAGAATCTTATGATAGCCGCCATTCACTCTGCTATAGGCAACCTAGTCTTAAGACTCCGGAAGGTTTGTGATGCATCTCTTGAAAGACAGCCTGAGAGAGTGATTTGTATTGGGACATCCGTCATTAGCCTGCTTTGGTCTTCTGTTATCAATGACTTCAGGTCCAGATATGACCGAGGTGAGATTTTGGCAATTGACGGATGATTTACACCCCGTATAATATTGTGAACCACTGAGCTAGTTAAAGTTGAAGAACTTGCCATCGTGGTAGTAAGCCTGGCATAGACGATTGGCATAGACCGGTAATTTATTCACGTCAGTCACGCATAGTCCATTTTCATGACTTGAATTTTCTTGAATGTGGGTAAACCCCACAGAAATACTGGGAAATCCTAAACCCCGAGGAACGCAGTGACTGCAGGTTACCATTCCTCCTCGCCTCTTAATTGTTTAAATGAAATCATTATTTGGGTTACAAAAGATTTTACTTGGTGTTCCAAGGCGCTAATTAAGAGGTAGCCTGAAAATCTGGAGACACCGTGCCCTCAAGGACTAGGATTTCCCGCCTGTCCAAGTCGTAAAAGCTAGGGAGCGAAGGCCCAGGAGCCTAGTCAACAGAGCAACATCATTGGTTGGTGACACCCTGGATACGGTTGGTTGCATGCACTAGAGCATGGAGGGGCACCGCTGAGAGCTCAGCTGTTGAAGCAACAAAGGACACTCCACAGGTTTTCAAATAGCCCCCGAGTCGTCACCGCCCAGTTTGAAATTGAAGTCGGTCCGGACTTCGAGTTTCGCATCGCCAACAGGAGCGAAGGCAGAGGGGAGGGATGCTGACGATGCAGGGAAAGCTCTTGGTGAGTGCAAAGGCAGCGGATGGGTGGCATGAGGCGGGCCCAGCCCGGATCGACTCCAAAGATCCTAGAGACACAGGCATGGCAACAGCAATACAGGGCTGGAAAACGGAGAGGTGAGGCGCTACAGTAGCGGGAGGTTGATGAGAGGCCAGACAGGGGAGCACAATAGAAAGTAAGCTAGCTACTGCGTCTCAGGAGAGCTAACATCATGACTCTATGACATCATGGACCCAGACTCTGTGTACACAAATGCCTGTTTAGCTGTGTTTAGCTATGGAAGAACCCTCAGCAATACCTTACATTTTTAATTTAATGAAGAGACACTAGTTTTTGTTTCAAGAAAATTTAATTCCTTGTACATATTTAGGTTATGGAACGCAGGAATATACCATTTCAATTTGACATGTATTCAGTGTCATAAAAGATTTAAAAGAGAAAAAATAAATGAGGTTTGTAAGCCTAATCTAAAGGGGATTATATTCTAAAATACTAGACAGTCAAATTAATGTAAAGGAAAGGCTTAATTTCAGATACAGAGCTGGAATCATACTAAGACTGAGAGGCAGGAATTCATAACACTTCGGACTCTGTTTGGTAGACAGGTAGTGCTTCAGGGAAATTGGCTTGCACCAATGGGAGCGCTTTGTTGCACAGGCCAGTTTCTGTTTAAGTTTAGCACCTGCGTCTCCACCTTTCGAGAACCTCTACATTTTGACGCCGCCATTGTCATATTTACATTGCAAATCTCATGACCACGGCACACTCCGGACCGGAGAAGGTCTTCTTCACGTCGCAAACGTATTGCTTCTGAAAGGAGAGAACATATGTCTGATTGGGTATTGTGTAACTGCACCCTTACCAGATCCATATGTTGAATTACGAGTTAAACCAACCCTTTTAATGCTTGTGCTTTTTTGGCCACACCATATTGAGCCATGAAAACTTCAATATTGGCTATCAAGCCTCACCAGCACCTGCGTTAGGGAACAGCACTATAATTACCTAAATAGAACCTTTATGGCCTAAATAAAAAGCCTTTTAGAATGCAGAGAGGCAAATAGTCAATTGTAGACGAGTCGATGATTCTATATTTTTAGATATCTGATGTTTTTTCCTTTACCACATGAACTCAGGGGTCCTTTAGATGGAACAGCACTCACTGTTGCTGAGGAAAGTTTAAACTTTAAGTGGGCCCAGAAGAATAGTCTGAAGAACTTGAAATGTCAGAGAATGACCAATTTAGCTGTGGGAAGTTTTAAATGTTTGGGGGGATGCAGTTTGAGAACCACCAATTTAGCTGTTACAAGTTTTACATGTTTTGGTGTGTGCTATTTATTCTGAAAGGAAAGTGTTTGGTTGGTTCTATAAGGGGAATTCAAAGTCACAGCAAAACAATCAAAATGTGTGTGCACTAGGGCTTATTAATGATATTTCAACAAAGTTTTATCAGCTTTCCAGGTATTATATTTGCATCGAGCATGTGACAAACAAAGTATGAATTATTTTACTTTATTATAAGAAAATGTAATGTAAAAGTATAACTTTAGAAAATATTTGAATTCCATTCTCATTCCATATTTTTATAACTGGTTGGGTCATTGTCCCAAACATAAATTTATAACTTTAACAAATTGTACTTGTCGTCTATCTGCATAGCTACCAACCCTGAATTGACTTAATGAGCGATATTGAGTGATATTTACAGTATGAGCTTTGCCGAAATTTCAGACCCCTATTTTAAAGACACTTAAACTTGCATGGTAAGCCATTTGCTGATGTATAGTTTTTAGGTAGTTTCATTGAAATCCAAGGCTATAGCCTGCTAATGAGGGAGTATCAGCTCAACAGCTATCTAGGAAAATACTATTGGATACTTTGGAACATTTGGAACTTACTTTGTAAGTGAGGCTATCATGGGCTAAAAAGTAAACTGCTGTTTACTGCAATTAAGGAAGTTAACTTTTATGTACTATCCTAGGCTTCTAGACCCAATGATGAGAATAAGGCAGTGAAACAAGTTGCATTAAAGCACTTATTTTTCTGCTCTCTACTGTAATATAATCAAAAAACATTTTACATTTATTTTTTGAGACCTTAAATTTACTTTTAAAAAAGTTCACACTGGATTGAGCCAGTGCAGAGTGAATTGAGATTTTTCATGGTTACCAGTTAATGCTGAAATACACATGATCTACAAGGTCTGATAATTCTTAAAATTCTTATCATGGCCATGTTTTTTAGGCTCAGACAAAGCATAACCCTTTGTTTTGTTTTTTTGCGAGTAAGCATGCGATAGCCTGCAAAGGAGAGGGAGTCGACAGGATAAAATATCTGTGCCTAGGATGGTTTTTTGACTGAATTATATGTTGCCATAATCATTCATTACAGTTCACATTTGAACTTTTCTGTGCAGTGTTTGTGTATGCTAATGTTTCTGCTGCTATATCATTGACAAATTAACTGCAGCTGTATTACCAAGGAAAGCAGCCTTTAATCCTGATGTGTTGCACTTCCTGTTTCTGGGTTATTAAAGCAATCTATTTAGAGTAGCCCAATAGCCGAGTCTGAATCGATCTTTACATTCATTTATTCTCTTAACTGTTTTAGCGATTGCCAAGTTAGACACTAAAATGTACTTGGGGGGGCTGATTTTTCATTGATCAGAATCAATACCTGCTTTAAATTACCGGCTAACTGCACTGAGATGAATTAACATTGTTTAAGGTTCATGTCAGGTTTTTCACGTTTTTACAGTCAGGTGTGGTCAGCCACATGCTGTTCAGTGCATTATTTATGTAAAAACAGCATTTTACTCAGACCATTGTAGCTGTTAATGGTTCAAACCTTTTATATGTACCAAATACTGATAGACATTACTGGTGAATGCCTGCATACATATATACTTGGTGGGTTATTTACATACAGTATGTATATATGATATGCAAAAATGCAAATGAAAAATTTACAAATAAACTAATAATGTATGTATATATATTTTTTTTTAACCTGTCTGACAAATTAGAGTGACACCCCTATATTCCATGTATACTATTGCAACATTGGCTTGGTCACGCCAAAAGCTAATGTAAAAATAACAGACAGGCAAAAATAAAAATGATCTACCTGTGTAAAGTGTTTGCTGAATTGTTTTATGCAAAAGAAACCTTCTATGTAATCATACAGGTTTGTATTTTAATATTTTAATAGGAGGTAAATAAACTGTGACTGAACTGGTAGTTAAATTGTAAACACTGTTAACATTTATAGAAGATTTCTTTACACTGTCCAATGAATGCATTATTTAGTGTTGGTTCAGCTTAGCCATTTAAAATTACTCAGCGGCCGTGGACGTTTCACTACTTTGCCAGGGGCAAACTTTACTTTCAGACTCTCAGGCAATCCAGCAGACTTATTACTTTCTCAAGTAACATGAATATGTAAATCACAAGAGCAGTTTTAACCGCTTGCATCTCCTTCTTAAAATTTACATGAATTTATATGATTATTACACACCAACCAAAGGAGCGAGACTAGGCACCAGGGCGTTTCTCTGGGAATTTGAAGGATGCTACTGTTTGTGAAAAGCATCAGCTTTCCGGGCTGTCTCTGGCTTTAACACAGCGGTAAACCAAAGCTCAGACACATAAACTGACAGTAAGTCATCTGAAATCATCTGAAATTCATTTTAGGTTTCAATAACATATTTATTATGTGTAACTCTCTCCCGCCGGCGTCCCTTAAAAACTATATCTTGTTTCAGCAGCCACGTCACAGCAGCAGTCAATACATAGCATGCAAACAGAAACAGTGCATACAAGCATCCAGTGACGCGCTGCAATCAGCTGTACACTAAATGAGATCCTATCAGAGAGAGCTTTTAAATGTGCAGTTTTGTGGTACGAGCTTAGACGCTTGAGATCATAATGACTTCAGGGCATATACAAAGAATATTGATTATGACTGAAAGAAAAGTTTGTAAATTGTTCTAAAAGTGGCAGTGAAATTTTAAGTAAAAAAATTGAAAATTGTTGACGCCTACATGATGAATAAGAAAAGCTTGGGATACTGATGAATGCAATCATAAATCACTTTCAAAAAAAAACTTCAATGATTAAGTTAAGGACACCCAAACTTGTCAGACCGTACCCGTTTAAGGTACTACACCTGGCCTTTTAAGTTACTACACCAGATTTTAAAATAGATATACTTGTAGGCTTGTGTTCACTAAGTGGGTTCACAATGTGACAGTATAAGGGAATGTTTTTATCTGCTTGTGTTGGTGAACCGGGCTGTCATCCTGTAATCTCCGTTCAAGAGTAGCCTCTGAGTAAATACGGTCAGTATGGTGGTGAGCTTCTCCGAGTTATTTTCTACCTATATTAGAATCCAGTGGGTTTTATATGCTTCTTATGTAACATGGCGAGAATGAAGAAACCTATAGCTTTTCTTTAATCACATGATGAATGGTAACTAGTTAGCTTCTTTGGATTTGATTGCAAGAATGGCGAGTAGCTAACCAGAGTAATCGCATCAAGATCTAAACCGTTTTACCATAATTGATGAAGTTACCTGAGATTGCATTATCATCATCATCATCATCATTATTATTATCATTATTGTTATTAATATTACTATTATTATTATTATTGATGCAATCCTCCATAGCTGTTACTATTCCTGAACTGGCTGAGAGAAGAGCGAACCCTTTAGAGATCAGCAGGCTTTCAGCTCGACTCGTTGGGTCATCATCCGCACCGTGGTTAATGCAGCCTGCTCAGCTTCCCTCAGACTCACAGCCTGAGGGACTGATTTCAATCTCATCCCCTATTATGGAGAATTACTGTCTTTTCTGCAGCAAGTGTCACCAAAAAGTGTCATTCATTTTCACAGTCTCTGGATACAGCAGTTACAGATACCAGGACAGGAAACATTATTTCGCAATGTAAGAAGAAATTGTTATATGTTTTCATGTACATTTCATAGATGTATATTTTTGTAACATTTAAATGTATATCTGTTTTAGATAGTTATGGATAATGTGTTATTTGGTGAGTTAAGCAGGGCTATGAAATAGGCCTTAATTCCTAAAGCTCTCAACTTGTTATGACAGTGGTCTGCCCTTCGTCCACTGGACTAACACTAAACATTTAACTTTATAATAAGTCAATATAGAAAACTCTTGCTCAAACGCTTTAAACACCAGACTGTTGGAAAAGAACCAATCATCTGCATTGTGTTTGTTAAAAACAAATTGTGCTGACTTTTATTTGCAGAGAAACAAACCACACTCTAAGATACTTTGCTAATAATGGTATTTTATATATATACACACACACACACACACACACACACACTAACACTAACAAGCACTCCAGCATGTCATGGTTCTAAATAGAAATTAAACCAAATTTTCATCAAACTGCCTTTCCCAAAAGTTTGGAAAATGTACCTCTTAAAAAAGAAAAACCTTAATAGACTCTTAGGTTAGGAACAAGATTTGGTGAATGGTAAATCGACAATGGTATGGCAACATGATTAATGTCCTATAGATCTGTAGACAATATCAAAGATCATATGTATGCCATCCAGATAATTTTGAATAGTGTGGTTAAAAGAAATGAATAAATGCCGTTATGTATTTCCTTTCCTTCTTGGCATGCAACTAAATTCATGGATTTACACCATAAATGTAATAATTTCGAACTGAAAACAAATGTTTCAAAAATATAAATTTTTCAGTGCTGCACGAGATGATCTGCGCAAAATTTAAATATGATTAAAATAGGCAATTCAGCCTCGCTGTCCCAAAGCACTAATTAGTTAGGAATCCTGAAGTATGACGAATCCAAGGAGGAAACTTCGAAAATTAACAAGTACAAGGCCTTAATGTAGTCATAAGGCCCCACATAGTGTGACCTGCAGTGCATCAGCACCCCATAATAATGTTTATAAGCATCATATCAGAGCCACTCTCTCTCCTGTCGGGTTGTCGAGTGATTCACCCTAGCGGACACTGGCTCTTTTCATGGAACGGACGTATTGAGGCCCTGGTGGTCAAAGAGCAGGTTGAGCTGGGATTCTTTATTGCCAGTTTAAGCTGAAAGAAGGGGCCCCTAAAGGAATCACTGACTATCCACAAGCCCATAGTCCAAGCCAGTGGCTTCAGGTTAGAATAAAGGATGGCTCCTGTCAGCTCTGTGTATCCAATTGAGAGCTGAACATAGACACAAAAAAAGACTAATAGACAATAAATGGATTTTAGTGATGGCTCCCATTGATTTAGTTCCCATAACCCCTACAGTGAGTTCAACCAATTTGGGTTAGTTTGAGACCCCAATATGCTACCTTAACAGTGAACAGAGGAATTATGATCACACGCCCACATTCTTACGTTGGTGAGAGGGAACTAAGCTCACCAGCTAGCCATTCTTATTAACTCACACTAGGATATTTGTCAAGGTTACACGATCCCGGTCTAGAAGCCTGAAAATGATTGATTCCTCCGAGTCAATCAGTAGGTAAAGATGCTCTCGTGAACGTAAGCCCTATGAGCTGGAATTCACAGGTTCAAATTCAGCTCATGCCACTTGCAGATTTTGAAAAAGAGAGCATGTTGGCGCACAATAGGCAGTGATGGGTTAATTGTCAGGGTTTCTCGCTGCTTTCACTAATGAGCGCCTTCCATCAGCCTGTGGGCTTGCAGTACCACAGAGACGGACGTGCCTCTCCTCCAGTCGGCGCTGCACCTCTCATGTGTGTGGCCTACAGAGTGCTAAAGAGTAGGATTGCAGTAGGCTAGTTGTACTTCCTCACCATCCCCATGTGTGGCCGTCGGCTGAAAATGAGCTGAGATGCACTGGCACAATTTGGGAATTCCAATTTGGGGAGAAAAGACAAAAATAATTGGTGATTCCAAAGTAGGAATTGTGCACCTCGGTGGACCTTGTGTACGGACAACATGTACCATTTCTCTGGTTGTCACACATGACTTCACCTATGAGAACCTCTCTGAGGCGAGACAGAAGAAGGCTTTAAATAGCAATTGCCAGGCATGGGACTTTAATTGCAGGGGAACTTCTGTTGGTGTGTTGCCCCCTCAGAAATAAAGGGTTGTGTTGTAAGCTGACCAGTGACAGGAAGGTTGTATGTATGTATATATGTAATTCCCACCTACATTTGATCAGGGCCAAAAAATACTATGCATCTCATATCAAAATGTTAATGTAAATCGTCTGCGTTGTGATTTACGTATGAGTTGCACACTAGAAGTTTAAAGCTAGGTTAAAGTATTTCTAAATATGGCAAGCAGGGAATTAAAACATCACACTTTGTTGCTGCAGATTGCCTATTGGCATTTGAGGGAAGTTAAAAAACCTAGCAGCAGTGAGAGCTGAAGACTTTATCCGGCAGGGCAAATGTACAGCCGCAAGGCATCAATCATAGGACTTCTGCAAAGATCAGAGCAGCGAGGGAAGAAACACGAGCCTATGTCTGACTTTGGTTCAGGTGGCCACCTCTGCTTCTGTGGGGGGTCTTCAGGGACCAGCATAGGATCCCCGCTGATCGGCCTCCAGGGAAATGCTGCAGGGGCTCGCCAGCGGGGCGACGTCAGGATCATCGCTGCAGCAAGCGGGCAGCGGAGACCACGCTACGCCCGAACACAGCGGGGTGCGGCGAGCTGGGCTATGACAGCCTGAGAGCCAAACTCAGGAGGGGGATCTGCTCCCATTCGCTAGCTGAACTTTGCATCTCAGTGGGGATGCTTCCAGCATCGGTCTCCGCTGGATTCATTAAGTGCTCCTCGCTCACTCCCAGGATAAAAAACAGCTTAGGCCTCAAACCGTGGCAAATTGAGTTGCTTCTAGTTATGGCAGAATAAAAAAAGCTTTCTCTTCGGATGATAAATATTTATTTTGAGCCCAGATACTTTTTTGTCTCAGTAGATTCATAGGGAAACAGCATGACTTTATTTTGGTCAGACTTTTAATGAACTACAATGAAAGAAAAGAGTCATTTGATGATGAAAAGAGGATGCATGAGCAACACTGTTTTGTATCTTTCTACTGTACATGTACTGACACACATGGGAAAAGTTGTGCAGAAATGTCCTATTAAACAAAACTGAAGATTATAGTTTTTTCCCACAATTCGAAAATTCGATTTGACATAAGGCACTGGCAGAATTCAGTTTGCTTCTTTTGCTAAGTGGTGCAGTCAAAATTCAAAGGAAGGAGAGTGATCCAAGGACACCCAGCAGGGGGCATTTTGATGAGCCGTAACTAGACACCGGATCCTGTTACAACAGCATACCCCCAAACAAAATCCAGGCATGAACTGAATTAATTTCATATTGTGTAGACATTTTTGTCAATGTGATTTAAGGCCATGAGAAACAGTGAATTGGGGAACATGAAGGAAAACCACGTTTCTAAGTCTGTATCTTTTCATAAAAAAGTGTTGGATGTAATCAAGAAGAACGATCATAATTACTGTAGTTTACTCTGTAAAATAATAATGACAATAGTGGTGACAATAATAAACATTAAGCATGAGTCACTTTTTATATATATATTTTTTTTTACAAACCTCAATATTGTGGTGAAAAAGTAACTTTCACTGTTAGTCTCATATCATATACTTATCATATAAGTTCAATCAGGCAAGAACCATTATGGCAACAAACCTAACTACAGTTTGACTAATGTCCATTCATATGAGGTTATCCACGCATGTGCCCATTAATACCCTCTTTGCCATAGTATGGTCCTTATATCTCCTGCCCATATAACTCTCATTGTCCTCTCCCTTCTCACTTTGAATGATCTTTCTGTTGTGGCATGTCAAAACCCCCTTGTGAATGCTTATATCTGTTTGAACAATTTGAACAATTATTCACAGCTCTCTCTAAAACCTTCTCTTCAGTTGATCATAATTTATATTATATCATATTATCGACACATTGATAGTATTAAGCTTCATTGAAATAGAATATCCTACATATTTTTATATCTTTTATACCTTGAATAATGTCTTATGTAATATACCAAATACATTTTATCAGCAGCCTTACAAATTTAAATTAAGTGGATTTAATCGGTTGGTCCGATGATCAAATAGTTCCTCTCTGTATCTCATGCAAGATAAACTCTGAAAATTTTAGCCTTCAGGCTCAGAAATGGCCTTGTTACGCGACAGTTTTCTCAGCCAATCATATTCCCACGTTTAGGAAACATAGAACTCAATCAGCCATGCATGAGTTTTAATATGAGGTCCCAGCCATGTATTGTTTAGCCACAAAAGAGCTACAAATACCTTCCACAAGTAGACTTTTACTCTAAGTCTTATCTTACCCTCAGAGATTCACAATTGGTTTATCACTTTATTATATTCATTTAAATGCACTGTGGCTGACTTAGTTTGGATCTGGGCGCAGGTGGCCCTTCTGGTCCATTAAACCCATTAACTATGTTCTGAGATGGTCCCTCAAGGCTACATGTAAAAATTAGCAACATGATAGAACAAGACAGCTAAGCTAGAGAAGAACGAAGAAGAAAAGACACTAGTCGCTCATGAAAAAACATTTGCATGATTTGATGCAAATTGCAAATTCTGATTTTAAGTTTCTTTTTTTTGTAATGATCCACTTAGTTTCATTAGGTTTGAGAAGGAAATAATAAAAAAAAAATATAGATATATTTTTCTAAGCTTTTTCTTTTAGGAAGAGACAGGCATTACCAGTTTGACTGTTTGCTGTGCCTTGAAATAGCACCAACAGAATTACACTGCCACTGTCAAATTAAAATGTTTACTTACCAATGTCAACATGGCAATTTAAAACCAGCTCACAGTTTCCTGTCAGAATTAAAGTAAAACTAACTAAGTAAAGCCAAAATAAAAACCTACTAAGGTGACTGTAGTTACTGTTAACAGGAAAATTCTGCATATATTCTGCATATTAGACATTCGCCTCTGGGAATATTTTTAAAATCAATGTTGCTGCTTTTGTTAGATGGGTCTGTCTACTAGCAATCATAAAATAGAGTTTTTTTCTAAGTTGCCCTTGGGGGGAGGAAAAATTGAACAAAAATGAACAAATTGTCCTGACACGAGTCATTGTTGATTCCACTGTTGTAGGGGACAGACTCTAGGGCTGCAGATAAGGCTGTTGGCATGGTGCTGAAGGAGATACCAAGTAAGGCGTCTTCAGAAGGAAAACCCCTCCTCACTGTGACAACCAAGGTGGGAAGACCCTTTGCAACAACCCAACAGGAAGTGCTTCCTAGTTTGGTGACAGTAGAATCGGTGGCAAGGCTTGACGCATCCCATATCCAACCTTCGCCCTGGAGCTCAACATGATTCACATTGTTTGTGTTTTTCTCCACTCCATTATAACCATGCGTCAAAAAACATTGCATGCTGTTTAATTTCATTATCAGCTGCATTATGGGGTCAAAAGTAAAACTTAGAGTTTGTCCCTTTGTATAATTATGTTTTCCATGCATCTTATCACCTCCGTGGAGCCTGAACACAGGGACACCGAATGACAGTTAATGTGATGTTTCCAGCCACCTAATTAAATAGATTTTGAGGCTGTGCCTTATCTTTGCCGAACACAGTGTCTGCTGTAGCCAGTACCATTGTCGCTTCTGCTTGCTGCTAGTTCATTTCAATTTAAAAATGGGTCAATGATTAAGTCAACATTTTCCATTGACACTGCACGGATCTGCTTTGCCATTTTGAAGGTCCTTGTTCTATAGATGATTGCATCATCGAGGCTATGGCAATGTAACTATTACAGTGAATTGATATTTTAAAATCTAGTCAGCTCAGTTAATCATTGCTGCTTTAAAGAGGGTGGTTGCTGTTTCCCAGGAAGGTCAGAAATAATTGAAATCCCAGGAATCTTACTATAAGTGCATTTTACACCTCATAAGCAGCTGAATTGAGTATCTGTTTATGTCTGCATTACCTGAAATACAATACCCATACTTAAATTAATTCATGGTTATAATTGAATTAATTAATCCGGAGCTCTGTTAGACCTTTTACACATTATTTTTGGTGTATTTGAGTGTATCCTTCTTTCCTGTTAACGAGTGCCGTTTCTTGTCTGTGTGTCCTTATTTCTGCATGTTCCATTTGCAATGTGCATTTTTAGCAAATAAATTTTTTGTGGTATTTTTTTTATTTGCTATAAACAATAGTTATTAATATGTCTCATGCTCACATATCAATTGTCAATGGATTTGCTTGAATAATTTCTGTGCAGTTGCAAATGTTTTGGTTATCTTTATGAAGCCTGGTCACCTTGGCATGCTTCCACCCTGCTTCCACTATCAGACTCAGAACCTGCTGTAGAGTTCCATGTAACTGACACTGCCACACACAGGCCTGCATATTTGCCTGTAGTTGTTGTTCCTTGATACACTATGTCCTTATTTTTCAATGCCGGTTTGCTTCTTACTGCTCTGATGTCTTAAATTACTACATTTACTGCCATTGTTAGAGTAGACCTAGCTCATGTTGCAGTTCAGCTTTTTCAGTGGGGAAAACCTCGCTGCAGGTTAAACGCTATCAAAAGCGATTTTAATCGGAATATATGCATGACATTTTTTACTAAAATGAGAAGGAAGTTTAAAACACATACATAGCTGCCGTGCGTTGCAACTGCCCTACCTTGGAGACAAGAGTGTCCACAAGGGGCACAGGGGGGAACAACAGTTAAATTGAGGGGGCCACCCAAAAGTGACTATTCGAAGCGAACAATGATTGACATCACTAAGAGGCAATGAAAACTGGGGGGGCATACTGGGTGGCCAATCAGGTCACAAGTGGGGGGGGGGGGGGTTCCCCCATGCAGCCATGGAAGATCCGCGCCTGTTCAGGAGTGGCTGTTGGCTTGATGTTCAACTGTCAATTAAGCTTGAATGTTTAATGCTATAAGTCTAATCTTTCCCACCTGTCAATTAATTTTTTTTACTACCATTTTAAGAAATGGCATTAGAAAAAACAAAGGGGCTAAAAATTAGAAGATAGAATTTGTATTTGAAGAAATTATTACATGAAATCTATAATAACAAAATAAAGATGCAGAAAATTATATTAAATTATGTTTATTTGTTATGATTAATAGCATAATATAGCTTGGTCGACTTTTATCTGCATTACATTCAGACATGTTTTTCATGTGCTTTAAGTTTCAAATGTAGCAGAAATTATTTGAGGAATACAAGCAAAATTATTTAGATGATAGACACAGACAAAAACAGACTCAGTGATTGGGAATCTGATGATATTATTAATCACAGCAAAAACCGTACATTTCAGCTGAAAGATATTCTTATCGAAGGCAGTATGAGCAAAATGTGCTGTCATTATCATAATTTCTTAAGATTAACAATAGGAATTTCCTGTATGAAACACTGGTGTAAATTAAAACACTAATACCATACTTAAATACAAAAAAAAAAGATCTATATACAAACCAAAACAGATGACACAACATAATCCCTAGCAAACATCTGGCACTTCTGAAAAAAAAAATGTCAGGCTAACAGGTAACAAACAACTCAAGGAAATGAGCTGAGACACAGGCTGAGAGTGTTGTTTAATAAGGCCAGCGGTTACTGAACGACAAGGTCTTGGAAAGTGGTGTCAGCTTAGGAACTGAAGATAGAGAGGGGCTGTGCCCAGCATGGAAGGTCAGAATTTGTATTTTGAACCTAATACACGCCTCAATGTGTGCCCAGTAGAGAGAGAGAGGAGAAGACCAGAAATGTATTCATAATTCAAGAGGCTGAAAAGCAAAGGTTACATTCTTGATGAGCTTAGGCTGTCCTGTGGCTTTGGAGAGGTTGGTAAAAAAAAGATGACAGATACCAAGGGCTTGATCCATGAGCTGACTATCATGGTTTGTATGGAATGGCCGCATTCACCTGATGTGGAAGAATCTCCATGTAAAGCAGAGCTCATCGTGGATCTTGAAGCCGAAGTTCTTGGCTGTCTTGGTAGTCAACAGGGTGGAGGCTTTCTGCTGGACGGCGTTGAGGTTTTGGCAGCTAAGCACAAAAGCTCTGTCTTGGTATGGTCGAGCATCAGTGCGTTGCCCTCCAGGAGGCTGTCGCTGCTAAGCATGCTATGGCGCGTGAGAAGAGCTGCTAATTGAATGGGGGAAGAGAGAAAACGTTGATTGTCACTGGCATAATAATTATATAATAAACTGAGAATAACTCGAGAGTGTATGAGAAGGGCCTGGTGCACTATGTGTCCGAGAAAAAGGATGTTATCTAATGTGCCACTGATTCCCATCCTTGTCAGAGTGGACAAGTGGGGATGGTGATCAATGTAACCATATTGATTTAGTTGAACATGTACTGTTTATCTGTTTTGGATTGCCTTTCGTTTTAGTTTCAAGATATATTTGTAACTAAGGCCCAAGAAAATGAAAACAAGTAGATGGGCATTAAAAGGTTTACTGGCAGGTACCAAAGCTATAGTCACGCTGGTACAAAGCCCTGGTACCAAACCAGTTATCATCCAGGTATCAAACTCCATAGTCACCCTGGTACCACACCGTTAGTCACTCTGGCTAACTTTCAGATTAGGGGCCCTCTAATGATAGTAACTGCGCAACTGGATGCCTGCATGTAGTTTACATATTTATTTATTTATTTGTTTATTTATTTATTTATTTATTTATTTATTTATTTATAGGCAAATGTGATAATATATAATGCGATTATATAACTGATCATCAGTCAGAGGCATAGGCATTCAAAATCTACAGTATTAGGCCTATGAAATCCTCAAGGCGTTAGTGTCTTTGGGCTAATTATGAACGCATTACCAACCCACCCCATTACATAGCCCTTCTTCTTTTTACCCTCCGCCCTGAAAAGTCCCGTGGGTATAACTGGTTCAGGGCTCACAACAACATCTAGGACACCCTTCTTGGAGTCATGCCCGGGTGGTACAATTAACTGAATATTTCCATTACGTCATTTTTGGTTTACCCCTGTAGTCCTTGTAAACAAAGTGACTAAGTGTCTCACACAGGGTAGGCGCACAGAGTACAAAGTGCGAAAGTAGGTTGGGCAGCCAAAGGGAACCAAGTGGCTGCAAACAATTGTAAACAAGCCTATTATTTTGTTGTTTGATTCAGGTCTGAGACCTAAATATTGGTGGAAGAACGGAGGATGGTCATGTCTGCACAATTTACACCAAGCTGCTAATTGAGGAGATCTTTCCATCCCTTTTAACACAGTGATTAGCACCAAAAACATGAAAGTCGTAGATGCTAATGATGTAAATAGATGTTAGGCAGCATCATTATTTAGGGTAGGCCCACTGGAAATTAAATGCTGAGGAGACGTGTGCATACAGGGCCACAGAGGTGCAGTAACTCTGCCTGGTGCCAGGAACCACCTAGCTGAAACAACCATTCTTATTGTAGGTGTAATTCATATCATACTGACCTTTTGGGGTGATGAAGTAAAACCCTTGATTAAGTGAATCACAGAATTGGAGTGGTCGTGTGGAATATACTAGCAAACTTTAAAACCCCTTCAGACTTTTAAAACAAACATTTATGTGACAATCAGAGGGGATGTCTATCAACAAATCTGAATGCAGGCCTTCTCCTCTATTTATTGTTTTAAAAAGGCAGCGCCATGCACAATCCAGAATATTCTGAACAATTTCAATGAGATGTTTCTAAATATTTGAATACTTTTTAAATTTTATTTTATATAATGTTTAAAGATGAAATACGTTCAATATTTCATAATAGTACAAATAGTCAAAATAGATACATAGAGAGATACGTGGTGAATGTTTTTTGAATGCAATTTGGCCCAGTACCCAGTGAAAACTTGTGTCTACCGTGATAAGTGCAATGCGCAAAAGGCTGCTCATCCAAATACAAGGCTAGATTTATATAATTTATGAGTTTTTGAATTTAAATGTCCATTGGAATATAACAATCTGGTCGTATCAAGAGTAGAGCTCAATAATATTTTTCTCGGTCCTGGAACATAATTCCAGTCTAAAAGGGCTAAACAGTATTTTTTGAACCCTTTTTAAATGAAAAGAATGTCAGGCCTCCACTGCCAACATTAAAATGGTGCTATTTGAATTACAGATTCTTCAGGAGCAGGAAACTGACCTTAAGAATGATTGATGTGTCAGAAAAAACGGGGGAGAGACTGGGAGAGTATAATGTGTGACAGCATCTGTGTTAAGAGCTGGAGTATTAATTCTTCAAAAGAAAAAAGTTATCATTTCCTTATTGTGCCTGGTGACAAGATCGGGGCATTTGTTATTCGTGATAAGTGCAATGATAAATAGATGGATGGCGTTTGTGGAAGCTTATCTTCAACTCTGCGTGCGCTTCATTGGATTTCGTGACCATCTAAATTGATGGATTATTCCCAGGGAAATGTCCTTAAAAAATGCTGAATAAATGTGACAGCAGACATTATTCACTCCCAGATGCAGACTCTTATAATAATCAGCGGCTTTCCAGAGAAAAGAACTTGGGAAAAAGTGAGAATAAGAGAAATCTGCATTTTCCTTTACCATACTGTCTTTTGACCGTTTTTAAAAGCAAGTGTTTTATATCCTTTCACAGCTTGGAATTAAATGGAATCAATGCTTGCTTTTTAGAGAAATCTCTAAAACCAACTAATTATTTCACATTATTTAAAATAAAAGCTAAAACATTACATTGTAAAACTGTATATGTATAAAAGCTGAGTTTTTTTTTCCAGTGGGTACTTCCTCACACCACTGAGGGGTGTTGGCTGGCACGAAGTATTGATGTTCAGGTTGTTAGGTTAGAGCAAAACTCCTGTCCCAGTGTTCCTGAATCTCTCTGTTCTCCATCCTACCCAGAGATGACATCCTACAACCCCAGAAAAAGCTCTTTGAACAAAATGTTCCTCTGATTAATAAATAAAGAGCTGGGAAATGTAACGGTTTTTTCCTCTATGTCCTCAAGAAGTAGTTTTGTCTTGTTCTGTCTTTTTTTAATTAACAGGATGCTAGCCATCCTCTTAATTATTCTTATTAATGTCGGCGATTGCTTTGTATTTGTGCCAGAAGTGCAGAATTACTCATATTTTAATTTAAAAACTCCTTTCAGTAAGAACCATATTTTGCTGTAAATTTGGCAGAAATAACTTTTTTCACGATAAGGGTGAATGATATATTATGAAACCACAGTGGGGCTCTCATTTCCTGCTATAAGGGCTTTATTAAGACACAATGGCTGGTATAATTCTCTCACACGATAACGACCCATTCATTGATAATCTTTCTATGGGAGTAATTTTTTACCATCAATTATAACCCAATCCTCTATTTATTGTCTCTTTTTTTCTCCTGGCTGGCATTATAAAGACGCTTTACTGCATATATATATCCATGCAATTAAATGAAAAGTATATTCCAAATAAGGACTTTATTTGTTTGAAAGATACAGTGCTAGGTGAACAAAGGAAATTCAGCTATTTCGACACTTTTTCCCAAATACTGTAAAATCTTTGTTAATAGACCAAAGGTAGTTAATGGTTGTGCTGATAAAACTAAAATATAATTTGATATATAAACTAGACACAATAGTAGCACTCGGCCTCCAAGTTTGCACACACTCTATCGACATGGTAAATAGGTGTTTTAGATCATTATGTCGCTGTAGCATAATTTGTTTTTCAACCATGCCCCATCTTCATGGTTCCCTGTGTTTACCTGTCTTTTGGTTAAAGTGGTTAGAATGAAAACTTTTTTATTATAGTTTTATGAATTAGCTTTTACAATGCTTTAACTAGAGGTAGATATTCAAATGATTGCAGATATATTAAATCATCAGCTGAGGTCAGCATCCGGTTCTAGGTGCTTGAGTTAGAGAGATATTTTGATTTCATTCAGAGATCTTTGTCTAAATGTACAATTTACTAATATAAATCTTAAAATGCCCAAACTCCTGCAGTGATTTTTGCTAAAATTAAGAGATGGTCTTACGGACAGAATATAGGAGCTTATCCAACACAAGGCTTCCAATGACAGCGATTCCTTATCTCTCCAGATAAACTAGTTTCAGCACCGGCAGGGTGAAATAAGGTAACAACAGACAAGCTGGCTCTCACACAAAATAAGCTTTGCCCTGCCACCAGAAAACGCTCAAAACGCTAATAAAATGCAATTAGCTGAGTCCTGTCAGCATTCCAGAATGCGGTAAACAGCTAAGAGTCTTCAGGTTCTTCATAGAAACGTCTGCGTGTCAGTCTCATGAATATTCTTTTTGTGTGTTGGAGCTCATTGCCAGTAGCGTGGTAATTATCAGGGGGAATACAGTTAAGTAAAAAAAAAAAAAACCTTCCAGCCTTTCAGTGTCTGGTTGTTAGGGTATTCTTTGGGCTACAAATCAGGCCTAAGTGCTGCATGGGACGATGGGATTTGGTGGCATCCTTTCTTAATGGTGCGTGTCTGCAATATCCAACAGTCACTTTTACAACGTGGGCCAGAACACATCAGTGTTATGGCTTGCTTCAGTGTACAGAGCCCGTCATTAAAAATTGCCTGCTGTGAAGTTCATATCGAACACATGGCAGATTTCCTTATGACTAGGTGACCTGGTGGTTGGTAATTAACTTTTACTGCCCCCTCATTAACATTGCGGTTCTAAATCAAGCTACAGAGTGCAGCAATGTGGGGACGTTTCCTCGAGATCTGTCAATGGTGCGAGAAAACCATTAGTGCTGAAAAAACTGAGGGCGCGACTGGCCGAGATTTAATGCAGAGGCATAAAGACACGAGATTAACATACTTTTAAATGGCAGCAGCGGGACACATACACAAGTCTCTGTGTCGCTAAATAAGCACAAGGAGGATTGGGAAACGGTCAAAACACTGCAGCAGCTTCCTCGAGCAAACACTGTTTACTGAGGTCAGCGTACACACCACCGTCAGCATAATCACCTCAGTTTAATTGGCAAAATCACCTCAGTTTAAATTTACATTTTAAATTTTAATTCAGAATGAGTAACCTGAAAACTAAGCGAAAAGAAGGAAGTACTCAATCTAGCAGCTGGTTGGTTGCGGGGATTGGGAGTTTAAGCCAAACCAGCAAGAGCAAGGATCAGCACTTCCTGAAATCTTAGTTTAGTAAAACCTTTGGTCACCAGGAAGGGAAAGTGTTTCCTAGTACCTCCAGGAAATCTACATTTCAGGAACACCAACACTTGTTTTATTTTCAAACTAACCAATGGACATGAGACAGCATGTTGTTTAGAGGAAATGTTATTATCCTCAGAGGTAATGCACCCTTACAGAACACGGAGGTTGATGACAGCCTTAAATCTGTGAAAAAATAACACAAATGCCACGACTAAAAAAGTGGAGGTACAAGGGTCATTCCAGGACACCGACGGTATGCAGATTCACCAGGTTTTTTGCTTTCATTACAGCTGGTAAGTGAGCAACAAGAGAGCCGCCCCCTACTGAGCCCTTCTATAGATGACTTTCTCTGTGAATCCAAGTGCGAAGGTGCAGCCCGTCCAGTGACCTCCAACACAGCAGGTACCGTTTCTGGCTCTGTAATTACTTCTGAGTTGCTTTTGATCTGCTGTTCTACATTCAACTGCGAATATATCTGCCAAGATGCAGTTTAAAAGTAACAATAGTTTTAGAGATGTATCCCAATTTAAATATTTTTTATTTTTTTATTGTTCAGCATTTAAAGCTTCCTATTAAAGTTTAAAAATTAATTCACAGGTCGACCAATATAGCTAATAATATAGGATGTGTTTGTCTGGAAGTGATTATGAAGGATATGTTCATTGCCAACCAAAAAATAATAATAAAAAAAATGTTCAAGAGTATTAAAGAAAGTCCAAATATATCATAATTTATCAAAGGTTCTCTAATTATGCATATTTATGGAATAGACCAGTCAAATCTTTTTTGGGCTTTCTTTAATACTATTTAAAATATTAAATATTCTTTAAAAACTATTTAAATATTAAATTATGTTAATGTAATTCTTGAGTGAGGGTTGTCTTAACAAGAGACAAGGGATGCCTTAGAGACTATTTCTGAGACCTATTCTTGAGACACAGTTTTCATGTTCACATTCCAGCTGTTTCACTCAAACATCTGAATGATGGAATATGAGATTGGAATGAACAAAATTCAGATACTTCGCTTCCTTGGGGGAAAAAAGACCAAATTAAAATGTGCTAAGCATTTTGGAAGAATCGTAATGTAAAATAAAACCTGACACCAAAAGGCAAAAAAAAAAAAAAGTCTACCCTAATGGAATCTCGCCATCATGTAGTATTGTTTGCAGTTAATATTCCGGGATTAAACCTAATTAGTTTACATAGGCTTTATGTGGCACATTCATCAAAATTACAAATTAGTAACAATTTTTTCCAATAAAACATGTTAAAATGAGCTGAGATTAGTGAAGCAATTGAGATTTCAACCTACCTTTTATATCAAATTGATTTAATCAAATAATATATTAAAATATGAATTCATAGGACTGTGTCACTTTATTTTGAAACTGTCAGTTATGCTTTTGAGCGGGAATCCACAATTTCCAGGATAACGCGGCTATGACAAATTGTAAATCTAATCAGCCAGGCCAGGAAAATGAAATCACATAACATAATGGTAGAAGAAAGTCCTGTCATAAAGGTACATAGAAATCTGGAACATGTGCTTCCAATGTCATTTTAATTAATAAATCAGCTTTAAGAAAATGTAGCATAAAATTTGTAGTTAAAAGTTTGTAATTAAACTTTAATTTTTAATTAAAAATGCAATGCTGTTTAAAAGAGAATTAATTAGTTAATGAGAGACACTGTGTATTATGTTCTGATGACCTGAATTTGAATTGCTTAATTGACCAAGCAAAAAGCCTTCCCGGAGTCAAGTCTTCATGTCAAGTCAATCATCTCTGTTTATGTTAAGACTGTAAGACTTGTAATCCGAAGGCGGGTGGCACAATGCAACCTTAAATGTGCATTGCAGGGTTTTTTTCAACGTTTAAATGCAATCTGAATTGGCAAAAGTGGCACTTTATCCATTGGCCGTAAAGGGAGAGTCTGTGCAGTACAAATCACAGAGGCTGGCCTGAAATATGGAACCATGGAACCATGACATATTATATACCCTTTTGATGTAGGATGTGGGATTTAATGCCATTATATATCATCCCAAAAAGGACACAAGCAGGTGCCCATGTCTTATTGACTCATGGTTCAAACAGATTCTTACAAAAGTCAACGTGTGAAAATCTCCTGTTCCTCTGTATCTAGTCCTGTCCTCGACATTGGATCTGCTGGACCTCAGTGAACCCACAGAGAAGAGCAGCAAGGACAAAAAGGGCCCGCTGGCTTTGTGTGGGGAGGGTCCCAAGAGCGCCCCCCATAGGAGGAAGGCAGATGAGTCGGAGCTGATCCGGGTGGACACTGAGCAAAACACCACGTGCTCCCGGACACCCGAGAGAGTGTCGCTGGACTCAGGTACTGTGCGGTAGCAGGAGTCCATCTCTCCTCTTAAAATCCAATCTGTTTTGACAATGTCTGGATTGTTTGATTATGTTTTCCGTCAGATCTTTGCGTTAGAAATTGGCCGCCATGTCGTGCATTGAAATGTAGTTCTTTGTGAATAGTGAAATCAAAGACAAAAACAGAACAGTAATCCATCAGTAATCGATAAAGGTGATGTGATCCTGCTGAAGATCCCCCTCATTCAGTGTTTGGAGTGACACAGACACAAGGCTTTTAAAAAGACATTTATTTAACATGTTTGTTTTGACATGGCAATAACAATCTGTTTATTTTGTTGCAGACTGCTTTGCTGAGTTTATTCTTATTGAAGGTCTTTTCTTCTGCAGAAGTTAATGTATGGTCATGAATCGTGCATGTTAGGGAAGGAATTCAAGCTTTCAGCAATAAACCAACAGCTCTATTTTCGCTGGGTATGTTGCAGTCAATATTTCTTCTCCCTTGGAGAAATGGGAAGAGTTAAACCTCCACTCAGAGAGAAACGGTAGCAGAAAGTGGAAATTAGAGAGAAGGCGTTCGTCAAAAAATTCTTCAAGCGATTTCTTTTGGTAAGCAGTTTTGTCTTTTATTTTTTGAAACAGATTGATGCCTGCATACGCCACAGTTATGGAATCGATCTGCTCGTGTATCATAGGGTCAAAAATAAAGGCACACGTTTGCATAACACAGATTAAATGTGCAATATTAGCGATTATGTTTCACTAGGTTGTATGTTCAGTAAAATTACTATAGGCACTTAAGTTCTGTTCATTTACTTCAATGGGGTTATATCGTCCACCATTGTGCCGTTACAATGACTATGCCTTGTACCAGTGTGAAATGGGACAAGCTAAACTGAGCTTTGCATGTTTATATATATATATATATATATCTTATCTTTATGTCATGTGTAGGGAATTACCCCACAAGGCATGTATCATTAAGTGCTGCAAGAAAACTACAATGTCATCAGCTATTTTTAGGCTATTATTAAAAGCAGGCGGGGGAAAAAAAAAAACGTTTTACTTTTTTTTATAATATAGTATAATAATATAGCTAAAATCAAATACTCAGGGCTTATAATTTAATGTAAATAACTAGCACAGAGAGCCCTTTAATTTTTTTTTTAGCAGGAGGGATATAGGCTTTTTTCTTATTTCTCTCCAAAGGTCCGCAGACAACAAAACGCACTCTGAGTCAGCCACAAAAACCTCATTGGAAGTCCATGCCAATGTAGAAGTGGAGGTGCTACCATTTTCTCAGGTAAATAGCTTTGCTTTGGTTTTGGGCCAAGGCTCCAGTTGTTCAAAGTTACAAGAGCACAGGAGAGACTATAAAACGTCATGACCATAGCAGTTTTGAAAATATGAATTTATTTAGGATAACCCATTCCCAATGTGGTAAAACAATCACCTATTCAACATTCAGTTAAATACATGGATGTAAGAGGGGATATTTTCCTGAAGCAGGGGTGTTAGAGATCGTCTTAGAAGAAAGCCTGAACCGGCCATTAGGGCATCGGTTCTTATCATGCTGAAGTTCACATTCAGTGCAGCTGAGTGCCAGAGAAAAAACATGATGTGTCACTCTGCCTTTTGAAGACTTTGTGTGAAGTTTGGAGGCTTAAATGCAATGCAGGTCAAAGGAGTACAATCCCATTACTCTGGCATAAAAAGGCAGAGTTTTGTTTAGTGATTTTTTGCCGCCAATTTTTGATTGTTCGATTGAGTGTGTGTTTATGAACTGCACGTGTTAATAACAGTTGGAGTAGTAACAGTTTTAGGTTATGAACACAATACTAAACTTACACATAACTAAAACAATTTAAGAATGGAACAACCCATCCCTGGCATAAATGATTAATATGTTTTAAAAAAAGTTGCCATCTTCAATTAAATCTTACATTAAAAGGGCTATTATAAAGATTGAGTATGGAAGAAGTAATGTTAGAGGTAATTATCTGGCCGACATGAGACCTGACAGGATGGATTAGTCTTCAGAAAGAGACAAGGAAGGAACTATAGTCGAGTTCAGCAGAACTCATCCTCCTGCTTGATACATATATTCCTCAATGCTGAGGAGCATGTTGTTCGTTAATTCGTTAACATCTGGGATTGATTAACCAGCCTGCAGGCTGCAGTGTCTACAAATGGAATCTTTTTTTTTTTTTTAAATTAAACACAATGTGCATATTCACACATTATCCTATCGTGCGCAATTAGTTAGACACACACGAAATTTCAGTTGTCCTCTTTTATGTATTTTATATGTGCGAAAAATGTATTTAAATTCCAAATCTTCATAGCCAGACCGCACATCTTAGCTGTGAGGTTATATCTGCATAGCAATATCTATGATATTTACATAAAATGGCCAGTTACTATACTTACATTCAAGTGTGAGACCCAGCTGACCATTGGAATCTATACTTAAAAAGGTTAAGAAAGGTCAGGCTCTCAGCCGCGGGGATGAAAGCTGCTGATGGAGGCATTACTGCCAGCTGTTCTGTGTCTGTGGCGTGTCGACAAAGACGGGATTTCTCCCTGTAGGGGCCAGATAAATGGCTGATCCGGCATCTCTGTCCATCTCTCTCTCTCTCTCTCTCTCTCTCTCTCTCTCTCTCTCTCTCTCTCTCTCTCTCTCTCTCTCTCTCTCTGTTTGTCTCTGACATCTGACAGCGCCGCATAAACAAAAAAAAAATGGGTGGTAGAGCTCA
>JAOYSI010009782.1:0-10719 GCA_025775065.1 Hiodon alosoides
TGTGATTTTCTGGATTTTTGTTTTAGATTCCGTCTCTCACAGTTGAAGTGTCCCTATGATAAAAATTACAGACCTCTGCATGCTTTGTAAGTGGGAAAACCTGCAAAATCGGCAGTGTATCAAATACTTGTTCTCCCCACTGTATAAGGGTAAGCTGAGGACTTGTGCTGGAATAGTTGATCAAACAACTGAGAGGGACCCATCTTATCCATGCCATGCAGCTTGTATGGTTGCTGGAATGCGTGACTGCAGGGTTGTGGCTAGGTGTTGCCATGAGGACTGCAACTCCAACCAAAAATCAGGGTTAATAGGTTGAGGTCCACCAGCCACCACAAGCAGACAAGATGGCCAAGCTCTTGCCCGTCAAAGCTGGCTAAGTTATGCCCAGTGTGTCCGCTGCAAAATAGATGCAGAGGCCCTCAGAGTTTAACACCTTTGAGGGGGGTACAAGGAAGAGGTAGTGAAAGCAGAGGAGGGAGACAGTCTTAGTCAGAGGTAGCAGTGCTCCTCTTGTTCGCTTCGCTCTGTTCCCTTAGGCAGTCCCACAGAAAGGTCTCTCCTTCCATGCTCCCCAGAGCATTTCGTGCTCCATGGAATGACACTGATAACGACAGCCTTCAGAAGACAGGGACTGGCTCCGAGGCCAGTAGACTAACATCCTCCTCAGAAATTTGCAACAGACAACGGAGTTACGTAGATCCACGTCAAAGCTGACGTCAAAGTGTCAAAGATATTTCGACAGATGTTGAAACTACCTCAAAAACATCGAAAACTTTAGTTAAATTGTGTTGCAGAGATCGAGGCTGGCCAACTAAGATCGTAGGTACCAAAGCATGATTACACCGACACCACTAACGACCAAGAAGCTTGCAATAAGCAGGATGTACAGAACCTGTGGCAGAGCCCTGCACACAGCAAATGATGTAGCTCCAGAAGGAGACTAATCAGCAATAGCCATGATACAGCCAAGATCACTGTACTAATGTTTTCCTGTGGATAAAATCACAAAGAAAAAAAACACAGAAAAATATTTTAGAGACAACTAAAACAACATTAAAACTAGCGATTTACTGTTTCGATTTGAGCAGCAAAAGATTGTGAATTGAACGCTAGAGGGGAAGGGCAACGCAAGCCGCAGGCTTCTAGAGGCACACAAACCTATGTTCAAAATCTTTTTTGTACAAGTGTTTTTATCTTAAAAAGTAGTTAGCCCTAGACTTGCTCAGCTTCAGAACGCCTGAATAAAAAAAGAGAAAAAAGTGTCATGGCCACTGTATTTATATATGATATAAGATCTTGTGATATTTGGCAGTTCTTAGGGATATAACCCATTAGGGATGGTTTGAATTTGAAAAGGACCTGCTTTGATTTGTACAAGTAAAAACATGCTTCTTTCAGATGACTGCTAACAAAAGCAGAAAAACTAGCAAAATAGGGAAAATATGCAAGTCAGAGTTTACATGAGCAAATCAAGTTGCTTGAATGTTTTCTATCTTTCTTTAATACTTACTTGGATAATGCCTTCAAATACTATATAATATAAAAAAACATGAACATTATATGCAGTACATATATGTCTGTTAATGTAACATTAGCCCATACCTATTGTGAAATACAAAACCAGAACCACCTGTAGTAACTTACTGTACTAAAACAGTAATGCTCTTGCCAATATTTGAAAGAGCACTCATAATAATGTGTACATTTTTTCTTAAAATAAACAAAAAAAAGTTGTGTAGTTCATCTTGTATCATCACACACCCACTGTATAACAAATATATTAATTTCCCTCTGGAACACTTCCCTATACCGGTAAGGAGATTAGCCCAAGGAGAATTACTTTCTTTCCCTGGTATGACTAGCTGGCCAAACCAAGGAAATATAATATTAAAAAATGGCCCCCAAATCTTGATTTGTACAAATGCTGCTTTGTAATCTCTGACATAGAATAATGTATGGCTGGGGTAACGGAAAAGTTGTAGAACATACCTGCTAGAGTCCTGCTCCTGCTTAGTGGCGCCGTCAAGATGCAAAGCTGAGGTGATGGCTTGGGTGTACAAGGATGCAATGTCCACTGTCCATTCAAAGAACACACAGACACACAAACACATATAATACAAAAGTAATGTTGACATATTCATGTTAACACCATGCATATTTATGATCACTGGCAGTAAAAAAAAAAACTATATTAAATGTCAGACCAGTAGCTCATCAGTGCTTTACAAGTTTCTTATGGAAACTGTGCTGAAGGGGTGATCAGTGACCCAAAGAGCATACAACTAAATACAACTAGTGGATAAAGTGGCATACTACTGACTTACCAGTGCTGATTCTCTTCTCCATGTTGTCAGCTGGATCCTCAGTGTCAGGGAAAGACTGTAAATACCAAGGAATGCATCTTTCTGCATTAATTCACAGTGTGGCCGTAGAATGGCTACAGTATGTTCACAGTACAGCAACACTGTGATCACACGAAACAGCTATAGTATGGTCAGAATGCATGGCATGGTACTCTCACCAGGACCAGCTGTAGCAAGTCAGCAGCATGTACTTGCTCCTCTTCCATACGTGGGTCTTTCATCTGCATCTGCTCCGACAGGTACTCCCTTCTCAGTAGGTGGTCTACGTATTCCTGCAGGATGAGAAGTAAATCATGTACACATGAGTAGAAACATGGTATGACCACTGTAAAATATGTAATAATAATAATAATATTTAATAATAATTAACGTATGTATATTTTATTTATACAGCACTTCTCACAGTACTTTCCAAAAAAGTATTTTTACAAAGAATAAAAAGCAAGCCAAAAGATGTTTTTTAAAGCAAAAAGTGTAGAGAGGCTACGACTGGAGTAATACGAGTCCTATTTTTTGTTAATAGTCTAATATATCTAATTCCATCTTCAGAAGCTAAATAATATGCCACGATTTCGACTTAATAGCACAATTGTGACAAGATAGTAGTAGTACGAATTTTTCCATGATGGAAAAAAGGATATAATCACAAAAAAAGGATATAAATCTAAATACATTTCTTAATATAAATATATTGCTATCTCGCCATAGAATTTTGTATGACTGCTCTCCTCTTGTACAAGAAGACAGCGAAAAACTCCCATTAGTGGTTTTTGTGATCCTGCGAGTAACAACATGTCCTACGCCCTGCGTCAAGTAAAACCGAAACGAACAGTCCAAAAGCCTTACCGACAGAAAGAGGAAAACTGTGGAACAGCATGTCCTGTTCCTTTACACACTCACAACACATGTAAGCACCACTTTTGTGTTAAGGCCAACCCTTTTATTAGCCGACAGGCCTGAACCACATTCAGGAAACAGGGCTGGTCATAACATTAAGGGATTTAATAAAAAACTATAACTTCAATAATTAAATCACCGCTTAAAAAAAACAGTTTGGAATAAAAAACTCAATCTCAGCACATAGAGAATAGAGTATGTGAATGTACACCCCACCTTCAGACGACTCTCCAGCTTCCTGCGCAGCCTGCTGCTAATCGGCTGGTACTGGACAAGCTTTCGCACCCCTAGTATCTCGGGGGTACGGTGTATGAGCGTGGGCAGTCGGGAAGGTGCCTTCTTCTTCAGAAACAGGCCCTTCCCCAGCGATGTGCCAAATGAGGGGCCAGGCGTTTTTCTCTGAAACCACAGGCAGGCAGACAGTTAGTTCAGGTTCATGCACAGTACACCCAGAGTACCAGGCAGCTCCACAGTGGCGGTTGTCCTAGACTATCCAGAGAGTCAAAACAACTAACAAACAACTGACTTATTTTCTATTCATGTTAAATGTTAGTTTTTTTTGTATTTTGTTTGTCACCACTTCCCTGGTCTTTCCCCTGATTGACTGCACCTGAGAAAGGGGACACATTGGCTGTGTTCGAAACAGAAGGCAGTTGCCTCGCTGCCTAGCTGCCGTAATAGACAGGTGCCTCAGAAGGCATAACTTTCGAGTGAAAGCATCTTCTAAGAACATTGGTTTCGAACAGCCTTTTAGGGCAGCACTGATGTCAATGTGTGACGTCAACACGTTTAGTTTAGTTAGTTTTCAGTCTAGCCGCACAGATTTATGGGTAATAGGCAGCATCGAGTCAGCATTGATGCTGCCTTCAAAACTAGCCGTCACATGGGTCAGTTACGAGACACGAAAAGATTGTTTGTTCCGTTTTGAATAGCACTTGATGCCTCGCTGTCTGGTTAGACACCTTCTGAGACAGCATATTTACCCATTTCGAACACAGCCGTTGAGTAGAGAGCATCCAACTGTGTGTTGTTTTCCAAGCGAGGTGTGATTATTACTAATATATTACTTCTAATGAGGGTGCTATTATGAGTATGTTATATTGCCACCAGTGAGATAACCAGTGTGCTCAGATTGCAGAGTTCACAGTTTATCTTGTCCTGCTACTACTCCGGTGTGTTGCTCGTAGGTCCAGCTTAAGTCAGGCCTAACATGAATTGTGGGGGGTTGAGTGTGCTTTTATCGTGAATAAACTTTGGCACTTTAGAAACCTTGAGTATGTCATTCAATTGACAGACCTATTTAACTTGTCCCGAGGACCTTTCCTCATGGGAACAAAAAAGCGTTGTACGGTTTGCAATTGCTTGAAGATACAGACTATGACTAGCCCTGACCCTGGGACTGCATCACACACTATTAACAAGTGGTGTTTTTAATCCAAAACATGGAGGACTAAATCTTATGTCAAGAAACAACGACAGTGTGTATGCTACCTCAAAAGAGGGAAATCCGTCCCAGTTCCTGGACTTGAGGTTGACAGGGATGATGTCGCAACTCTGTTTGTGGATCAACCACCGGGACCATATATCTGAGTCACAGGGCCACAGCACAGTAATACCCAGGACACCTGGGGAGAAATAGGTGGTCAGCTCCAACATTCAAGCCCATTGGGAAGTAGTAATTAAGGCACTTTGCTGATGTTTCTTGTGATTTGGGAGCTTCAGAGCACTGATCGTGTCTCTGTGAGAGAGCTTACCCACCTGGGAACTCATGGACAGGCTCCTTCAGCACAGCAATTGAGGGGTCAGAGTAGGCTTTGGAAAGGAATTCCTCCACATCCTGAGAACAAAGCAGCTCCATGCCAGAGCCATCCTCATGAATTTTGAAGAATCTGGAACCCAACTTTTCTTAAGTTCACCAAGTTTCGATAAAACTCGAAACGAGACAGAAACAAGACTTTCTGAAATGTCTAAAACTTTCTGAATAAGCAGTGAACCGATTTGTCAACCATTTATGATACAATAGCAGAAATTATATAAGGTCTTGAAGTAAACTAAACTATTGTAGAGACAGCCCTGGTCTCTGTAGTGGAGATATTCCTGTTTTCCATTCCAATCAACCTCTTAACTGCTTATCGGAGCACATAATATGTAAAACTGCAGATTATCAAGTGCTCTAGGTACAAAAGTGTTTCGCCAATAACAGAGAATTTTAACCTGTAAGATCAGTACACTCCAGAAATAGGATTGCAGACTCCTGACAGAATCATACCTGGCTCTGTGCTCTTTATATACACCAGAGGAGAACCTCAAAATCTCTCCACCCTCTTCATCCTTATCATCGTCCTCTTCCAATACGTAACCTTCAGTGCTGGAGATTACAGTGGAGGTTTTCCCATCCACCATAACCTGAATTAAAAATCAGTTAATTATTCAATTTTTAAAATTGTACTGCCCTGAACAGTCTGTGGTCTAAAATTTGGGGAAGAACACAGCAAATTTGGGGAGCAATGGTCAAGTGTTACCTCATGTTACCTAATTAGCATAAAGTACAGCCACACTGCAGATTTGTATGTTTGGTAGCGGCCACGTTTTTTGATCTAGAAACTATTCCTTTGCAATGTAGACAGCCTCTAGATCTTGGATGACACATGCCATATTTTGTGAAAATGGGATTTGCTGTTTTTCAGAAGACTTTCAGAAGATTTTTGTTTCCCTTCAGACAGACTTTTGCACCTGAAAGAGGTTTCCTTCTGGGTCCATGACCTCGCAAACCACATCAGTATTGTGGCTCATAATGTAGGTCCCCTGCTGCACTTTTGGGTTGTCACCATCGACGGTCAGTATTGCACTGTGGCAAGAGTTGGAGGTGTAGAAGGCGCCGTCCTCTTCGATGCGGAGGAGCCCAGTGCCCGAGGGGAACACCTACAGTACCCAGGGACACAGCAGCATGGGACATCAGCACACAATTATCCGTTATCATTCATTTTTATAATTAATTGTTAAATATCCAATATCACTTTTTTCTATTACCAATATTTATCCATTATCATTCTTTAAAACATGCAAATAAACAGTTTATATCAGTGTTAATTGAAAAATTTCTAAAACTATTGAAATTATTTGCAGTAATATGCCTTTTTTTTGTTCTTATACATGTGCACACCGTAGTAATTCACCTGGTAGGATCCTTTAGGACTGGCTGTGATGAGAGTTCCCTCACCAAACATGGTAGAACATGTCTTCTCCTCACAGTTAATCATCACAGTGACAAACCCCAAACACTCCACCACCAGCGTCTCCTTCTTGGTCAAGGTGACTTTGCCTGACAACACAAGTTAAACGTGTGTACGTGTGTGTGTGTGTGTGTGTGTGTGTGTGTGTGTGTGTGTGTGTGTGTCCATAGGCATTAATATCGAGTTGGTCCCCCCTTTGCAGCAATAACAGCTTCCACTCTTCTGGAATGGGCTTTCTTCAAGGTTTTGGAGTGTGTCTGTTGGAAATTTTGCCCATTCTTCCAGAAGACCATTTGTGAGGTCAGACACTGATGTTGGACAACAGGGCCTGGCTCGCAATCTCCATTCTAATTAATCCCAAAGGTGTTCGATAGGGTTGAGGTCAGGGCTCTGTGCCTTTATGGACCATGCCCATGCTTTGTGCACTGGGGCACAGTCATGCTGGAACCGAAAAGTTCCTTCCACAAACCGTTTCCACAAAGTTGGAAGCATAGAATTTCCCAAAATGTCTTGGTAAGCTGAGGCATTAACATTTCCCTTCGGTGGAACCAAAAGGCCTAGGCCATCTTTGTGGAAATGACTTTCAGCATGACGGTGCCCCAGTGCAAGGTCCATAAAGGCATGGTAGGATGAGTTTGGTGTGGAAGGACTTGACTGGCCCGCAGAGAGCCCGGACCTCAACCCTATCGAACACCTTTGGGATGAACTAGAACGGAGATTGCGAGCCAGGCCGTCACGTCCAACATCAGTGTCTGCCCAAACAAATGCTCTTCTGGAAGAATGGGCAAAAATTCCAACAGACACATTCCAAAATCTTGTAGAAAGCCTTCCCAGAGGGTGGAAGCTGTTATAGCTGCAAAGGGGGGACCGACTTGATATTAATGCCTATATATTTAGAATGGGATGTCATAAAAGCTCCTGTAGGTGTAATGTGTAGGTTTCCCAATACTTTTGTCCATATAGCGTACATACACACACACTATAGACTTTGGTCTTGATGATTCCACAAACCAGAATCTTTGACTAGAAAACAAAAATTTTATTATATTGATGCAACTGAAATTTAGCAATGTTCAACAGATAAACATGATCATTCCAAGGGGGATGAAATTAGCAACCCATTGATTTTTAAGAAGCATGCTTACCATTGCAAATTAATATCCAAGCAGGATATTTTCCGGATAAATGACCAAAATAGCAGTTTATATATTTGTTTGGACATTATCTGGATATCCATACAGGAACCTGAAACCATTTAGTTAAGTTCTCCATCTACTGTGCAATAGCACCCGCCCTCCATTACCTGTCTCCAGGTTATCCAGAGAAGTATCCAGAGATGTCCCATCCACCTCTTGATAGAGGGTGGTAATTCTGGTACCATCTGCGTGCTCCACAATAACCGTCCCATCGTTCTCTTTTACAATGAGGACCCCATCCTCTCTGGTAATCACCACCTGTTACAGGTGAGACACAATTCAGATGTTATTGAAATGTACTTGGGTTTGAAACTCTGTCTTACGTCATACAAACTAATAATAAGAGTGGCTTTGAACCTCAGTAGGCTTTCCCCTGTGTGTGTCTTTATATAACTGAGAAGTGGAATGCGTGGAATCAACTCTAGCAATTCTATATCTATGGCGATCTGACTGAAGAGACTAAACCATAGATGGTATGTTTCTTATGGGAAAACCTACACACAGTATGGGATTGTAATAAGTAGATGTGGTACTCACTGTCTTGCTTATGGGGTCGGTGGCTTTATATACAAGGGCGGGCTGTGCCTGAACTCCGCTGTCCCATCTGGTGGCCACCCGTAGGCCAGAGGGTGTGGTGGTGACCCAGGCCCCCTCCTGTGACCGGGCAACATGCCCTTGGTCGGCTCTGGATTCTGAGTTTCTGTGATCCACAACCTCAGATCTTGCCACTGCTGTGTTCTGCTTTGTATTCAGCCTCCCAATGAGACAGCCTTCAGAGACAGAACGAGGGAACATTCAGGACTGAGAGATATGGTGAAGGAGAAAGAGGGAACATTCAGGTGTAAGAGGTATGGTGAAGGAGAGGACAACATATTTCAGTTTTGATTGTTTTTTATTTGTTTCAGTAGAACAGCTCTCAGTTTCAGCAGGGTGTAAGGTGTGTGGTGAATTGGTAACAGGTAACAGCAATGCACACTGAAGCATTTGCAGTGGTGCTCCTAAACCGAAATTCCAAAACAGCCAAATGTTTGGCTGCAAATGAGAACATTTGGGTCACAATTTTAATCCCTGGTGGCTCTGATCCATGCTGCAAGTAGAATGGTGCCACTTAATTAAGGTCATTATTAAGACCAATCAGAACAGCATGGTCCATAGAAGATTCAAAACATAGGCCCATTCATATAGGATGTATGGGCTAAGCCCAGCTCATATCCATACTCATATCAATTCCATATCCAAAATATATATAATTAAAGAAAAAAGCTAAATAATAGCTTTAATAATATAAACATGTCACAAAATCTTCTTTCAGATGAAAAGATTGACTTTAAAGCCCTAAACCCTTGTTTGGATAATAGCCTATGGGTGAATGATAGTGACTCATTACTGACCCTTTTTCTCCACTGCCTCCTTTCCCTCAGACTTTGGATCCTTTACTGGCTCCTCCTCCTTGGACAGCGGAGCTGGTTGTGGCTGGCAGACAGGTCCAGAGTCCGGGCTGTAGCTGACCGTCCCATCAGCAAACAGGATCTGCAGTGGGGAAAAGGTGTACATGTGAGACAGAGTGTGGGAAAGAATAAGCAAATCTTTTTCAATTAATTAACATGGATATTATCTTTAGTATATTTAGTATACTTGTTTTAAATGTATATATTTTCAACCATTCTAATAATTTTTATTATTTACAAAGCTTTAGTATTATGTGCCACAAAGTATGTCAAGGCAATATATAATCAGAATTTGACATGATATTCTCTATGAGAGACATGCAAAGACATTAGAATTGGTCATGATCACAGTTAATATTGCAGTGACTTGCACTACCAGCAGATGTGAGTGGGGTACAGTACTACCTCAGTAGAGCCATCTCTCATGTACTTGACCACAGTCCCCTGGCTAGTGATGACTCTTGACCGCTCCTGAGCAAGGGGCAGCTCGTTTCTCCCACCCAGAGGGAAACTCTGCCTTACAAGAATGCTGGGCTCCTCTCCCATTAATCCTGCAACCAAATTACAGTGAGCTGAACCTCACGTCTATTCACCGCTGTCATAGTATTGGGAACTAGGGGGTCAATAGGAGACGGTAACAGGGCGTTACTCACCTGTGGTCTCCTCACTGAAGAACTGCACCACTAGACCATTAGGGGCTGATGCACTGAGAGACTGAAAAGAAGCCCAGTCTGCTGATGTATCTGGACACTGTGGCAATGCTGGCTTCTTTTTTACGTACCCCATAACAAAGAAAAACATTAAAAATCAGTCATAAATACCCATGTATATTACCAAACTTACTCAAAATAAATTATCTGCTTCTCAGACCACACAAACCAACACAATCTCAATACATTAGGCACGTTCACCCACTATTTAAATGCTAATCCTACACAAATATCGTCCGGCTAACACATCATTTTCAAAACACTGCTGTTAAGCTGCTTCTTTGTTTCTGTGCTACCTGAATCTCTTCCAGTACAACACACCCCTCTTCTGTTGGGATGGAGAGAGGGGGGCATCCCCTGCCAAGGGACTGTTTGGCTGGTCTGGAGCTTTTTAGTCGTTTACCAGAAGGGGAGGGGGGGGTGGCAGAGAACACTGGTGATGGGGAGGAAGCCAGGGGGTTATCCAACACAGACACCAAGTCGGGATCTCTCTCATCTACAGAAACAACATAAACAGGTTATTTAGAACTGAGATAAGAGCGATCTCATCTGCAGAAGTTTGCTCTGAACCTTTCTCCTGTTGAGCGTATTGAAATTGAACAACTTGTCTACTTGTTTCCTTGATCCAATACCAACGAAGTTGGTGAAAGATATTCTATCAGTAACTTCTAAAGCAATGTTAAACATTGTTAACGCATCTTTAGTATCAGGATATGTCCCTCAGTCTCTCAAGGAAAAGAAACTTTAAAGAAACCAAATTTAGATCCACATGTTCTTAAGCACTTTAGACCTGTGTCTAATTTGCCATTTTTGTCTAAAATATTGGAGAAAGTAGTAGCCCAGCAGTTATTGGAATTTCTAAACTCTAATAA
>JAOYSI010009784.1:0-10719 GCA_025775065.1 Hiodon alosoides
TCTCTCTCTCTCTCTCTCTCTCTCTCTCTCTCTCTCTCTCTCTCTCTCTCTCTCCCTCTCTCCCTCTCTCTCTCTCTGGCCATGATCCCTGCACACTTTGCCCTGAGTCTCTCTCTCCCCCTTTCTCCCTCTCTCACTCCCTCCTTCTCTCTCTGCCCCTGTTCTCACACACTTTTCCCCAAGTCTCTTACTGTTTCACACTCAAGAGCCCCAGAGTGTTTGGCAAACTAGAGCCTTAATATCCCTCTGAAATGTGCTACTTTGACTTAGCTTTCCAACTGCCATCGCCTGATTTCCTCACCTTACCTGAATGCCAAGAAATACCTTTTAACGCAATGATTAGCTCACCCCTTAAACCTTTGTCAGTCTTTTGAGAAAGGAAATTGAAAGACTGTAAAGAAAGTGTGCCTTGGCATCACAATTTTCACATAAAATACTTTCATTTGACATGGATCTCCTAGTGAAGGGTTTTGAGTTCAAATCAGCTACTTGGATACGTTTTAGTATGGGTTGTCTAAATGACTAGCTTCTGGTGGGGATTAGGTTCACTCGTCAGATGTTGTATACTGAAAAAACTTTTAATGGGATGAACATTAGCTATTGCGCTTTAGCATAATTTTTAATGAAAATAAAATGCAACTGGTTAGATCTATGCCTTAAAAGAAATCAATAAAATCTTCTTAGAAGTATTTTTATATAACAAAATTTTTGTATTGATTGTAGCAATTTAAAAAAAACACGGGGAATAATAAGGAAGTTTTCTTGGAAGAAGTTCCCGTGGCTTTTTTCGAAGAAAAATAAAGTTGTTGACACTGCCACTCGATCATCTTTACTACCCGGCAGAAGAATTAATATTTAAACATTCTAATAATGTAAGCTTGCCTTGCATGCACTTCTAAGCACAGCAACAATATTTTTCACCTGGGGTAACACAATGATTTTTCTTCCTGCTGAGTGCAATTTCCCTTTCTAATGTTTTGTGGAGCTTCCAACTACCACCATACAGCTGGGCATGCATTCATGAACAGAATTCCATGATTTATTTTATTTTTTTATATTATTGCTCAGTACAGAAATGTATTCATAGAGGCAAATATATTAAAATGAATTTTCCCATCCATGAGATAGGTTCAGACCAGCAGAATGTATTCCCTTGAGAGAGCAGTAATGACAGGCAAAATATAACCTGTGATGAGAAAGAGACACATAAATATGACAGTACATAGGTGCAGCGTTTTGATATCATAAATATGACAGTACATAGGTGCAGCATTTTGATATCATAAATACGTCGAGCCTTCCTTCTCTTTTGTCCAGGATAATGTATCCTTCGCAGCAGGCCTGTGTGACGGGTGGCTCAGGCATCTTGCATAACCCTGTCCAACTATTCTGCGACCAGGGTCGTGAATAGCCTAGTTCTGTTACTCGGCAGTGGGTGTCTAAGCAGCTGTATCCGAGGGAAGCAAAAGTCTGTTATGAGTTAATGGAACTTGAAAGTTGGTAGATGCATGTTGAGTCAAATGAGATGCAACACAGTCGGGTGAAGGCTTGTAATTGATCGTCAAAACGGAATGTTGAAAAAAACTAAATGCATTTGGAAAAAAACAAAAAAAGAACCGCTCTTTTTTTTCTCGTTCATTAGTATCGTTTAGATACACAGAGGGGACAAAATCTTGTGAAGCGCACTGGCATTTTACTAAGGGTTAGGCATTATACAGTTGTCAGGTCGCATTCAATTTTAATTGAGCATGTTTGTACAGAAGTCTACAAGTCTAAAACTGTAAGAGTGTCATCTTTCGAAGTACATGACAGTTACACACCTTAGCCACAAGCACCTAAGCAGTGTACTATTTATGAAAATGTGGCAAAGACCTGAAAAAAAAAACACAAAAAAAACAGAAGTAAACCTTGGAAAAATACAGCTTGAAAGCTCAGTCCAGTGCGTGGCAGAAAAATACATCTTGCGAAGTGCCACTCTCAATCAAGAGGTGTAATTTCCTAAAGTCATCGCCTGACGCGTGGTGTAAATGACTGAAGTCGTACAGAACTGACTAATAAGAGTCACCAGGAGGGAAAGATAGTCCCACAGATCCCAGTGCTGCCTGTCCACACTGCACCCCCCACCCCCCCACACACACACACACACACACTCACCGCCTGCTCAAGTGATCACAGGTCCCTTTGAAAAGGGATAGCTCATTTTAAACGGGGTATGACAGAGCAAGGGCAGAAGTCTCCAGTTCATCAGTGCCCTGAAGGGTAGATTTGTATGTTGCTGCCGGGGACGCCAGTCAGAGATCAGCAGGCAGGCACTTGGAGGTGAAACCCGAGAAGATTTACAACGACAAGGTAACAGTTTAAGGCCAAAGTATGGGGATGAAATAAAACATGGTGGTGAAAAAAACATGGCTGGATGTGTTGGGGGAGGGTGGTCCCTGCCGACCTTAGAGAAACGCCACCCCCCCCATCTCCCCAGTCCTCCCTCACGGCTTTCTGGATCCTTGTTCAATAGCACCGGTACCCCAGAGTTATTCTAACTGCTGCAGCCAGGAATACCTTTTTAAAACGTAACTAGTCTCTCCAGGAAAAAGGCCTTGCAGCCACATTGCATTACTGTCCCTAAGATGTGTCTTCTGTCAGGTCGCCTTGTTTTTTTTGGTATTTGCGACTCGGGTCCCAGAGAAATTAGTATGGACTGTGAAGTATTCCGTCTAGACAGGCAGGGATTTATACAGGGGTTTAAAACAGCTGACTTTCAACAATAAGATAAGCCACAGTCTAATTTAGGGTCTTACTTGCAATGATAGTCTGCCAGAATCGTTTAAAAGTCATCCTAACAAACCGTGCAGAGTGCACCTTGAGTGTTGCGGTAATATTTAATTCATACCATTAACAAATTAAAACTGCATCCAGTCTGATCCAATAGGCTTTTTGTATTTCATGCAGCTAGTTTTAATTGTAATTTATGTCACAATCTCTCTTAGTTAAGTTATAGTTCCAACTAGGATACGTGTATATAACTTTCTATGCTTTGTGTCAGGCTGAGTGGCCTATTTTCGGGGCTCGTGACAGAATTTTATTTTAGTTATTTAGCACCTGGCCAATACAAAATCAGTGCGAAGCATCGGTAGCAATCTCCTGAGTTTCCGGAGAGTGTCGATAGGGGAGACAAAGTTTGCCCACCTCTCCCACCCCTGGAGGACATGTACTCAGGAATGGCCACGACGTGCTCCTATTTCTGTCACACCTATGTGTGGCCGGCCATCTGGCCCAGATCAGTCAGGTCTCTTCCCTGCCTGCGCCTTGCTGGGATCCCAGCTGTGATAACACACGACTTGATGGAGGTGCCGCTCCAAGTGGGATTGGGTCTTAAAAAGGTAGAACAGCGTAGCTGAGCGGCCAAGTGGCTCGGCCATGCTGTAATAGTTAGGAATAGGAAGCTCAGAATGGCCCCTCTGGTTCATTGACCCCTCCTCTTCCCTGTCGCTGGGGCAGTCTAACCTCGGAGAGTTGGCTTCAGCGATATCAGAGAATGACGCCCGATGACATTTTCTTCCTTACTCGGACCATAAACGTAGTTTATGTTTTGACCTTTCTCCCAGTATGCCTTGGTCCTTTGCAAGTTAAAGACTACATGTTATGTTGAATGGAAGAGGGGGGGGGGGGGGTTCTCCCTACTACATAAGTCATTGGTACTGTATGCAGCCACTTTAAGCAGCTTGTGTGGCTTAGTTCAGTTTTATCAGCTTCGTTCTGGACTGTTGATTGCGAGACAAAAAGTTTGTCTTCTTTGTTTTTATGTGAAATTTTCGGTGGAGATGGAAAATCCTGAGGAGAAGAGGAGTGTGCATAACAATAACTACCTCAGTCCCTAGTTTGGTCCTTTTATGTGTCTGCTCTTTCATGCGGTCTTGCTGTGGTCTTTTATGCAGCATTATCCGTGGTAACGGGGGTGGAAGTTTGGGGGATCTGTTGTTGAAGGAGCGAGGGAGGCTTGTGACCGAACGCCCCTGTGACACAGCCTTTGTTGTGCTTAGATATTTGATCCTCTTAGCTGTTCTGTGTGCCCCCCCCTCCTCCTCCCACCGCCATCACCACTGCACACAAACAAAAAGTCTCTCGCACACACACACACACACACACACCTCCTAGTTTTTCTCTCACATATGCATATGCAGTCAAAGTCATGTGGTCTCATCGCAAATAGTCACACAAAGCGCCTATCCTGAAGCACACATGTTTCCAACGCACAGACAAATACTACAAAGTCAAACCAATTTTTACACTTTGCTTTGAACCTCCTAATTCTGAAATGTGTGTTCAGCTGGAAGTTGTTGGCAAAACCAACCAATAGAATATAGTCACTAAAAGGTGCCGGCATGCACCAGAGACTCTAGGTGAAATATCCCAGATTTATTTTGAATTAGTACCTCTCTGATTTGGCTTATTGCTTTTCCTACCAAATGCTGCAGACAAAAAAAACAAAAAAAAACCCCAAAAAACATACATAATACTGTAGTGGTTCTGTTATATGGGATAAGCAGCTACAAATCCTTACAAATGCTTTGATTAATGTCGTGGAACAGAGAATACATAGAATAAGAAAAGTTGATTAAATTCTGAGTCTAACAAGTTGCACTCAATCTGTTGTGTCTAGTTCTATGTACACTGCTAAGTAGTTTAGTAGCATGCTTTTTGCCAGTCTGACCAATGTCTGTCCGCATAGACCTTTCATAGTGCTTGAGGATTCATAGCTCACTGAAAGCCCTAGACTTAATTTGAACAATTTTACACAGAAAGTCAAGTGACACAGGTTTCGAGCACCACTGAGCAAAAGTTCTCCGTTTTTCAAAAGTGGCATTCCTCTGGCTGGTGGGGTGGGGGTGGGGGGATTCCCAGGGACCACTGAGAGCTGGCAGGACGCTTGTCAAGTAACGCGGTGCCAAGAGCCTGACTCGATTACCGGGCCGAAATGGTTAATAAGCCCAACGTTATTCCCCCTGTATATTTTTGCAGAAATTGAATTTAGCAGAAACAAAGTTAGCGTAACAGCCCTCCGGAGACTGCATTACAGGCCCTGTATTGTTTTTTAAGCTGAGGTCATCCTTCTGCGGACCACGTCTGAAACAAAGGCCGTGCGTTTATTACAGGCCGAGCTGTGTGAAAGGAAACCCACTCCAACATTGTTTAAAGGTGAACCGATCCTTTTAAAAGATTGCCGGCAACTTCCAGTGTCGGGGGAGAAACGTTAGCTGTTCTTTTTTTTTGTAACAAGCTCGTTCCAATGAAGCAACATTAAAATAACCTTTCCTGTTGACCGCAGGAGTCGAGTTTTTAGTTTTGTCTGCCTAAAACAGTGGAACAGAGATGCGAGGTGGTAAGTCTGCCCTCCTACGTTTTTTCCAAAAAGGGGGCTGTTTTTTTTTTTCCATGTGTGTGCACAATTTATTCGAATTTATTTCAGACAAACTGCTTTAGGTGTCTGTAAGTGGACAGGCTATGATGCTCCGAGTGACAGTTCACTCACTCTGAATTGTCATCCCGATTCTGTCTGTGTGTTGACATGCATCAGAGGTTGTGCGAAGAAGAAAAAGTAAAGGAATAATGGATAAACAGGGGGAACGAATACACAACTCCAGCAGATGTGGATTTTACCACAGAGCACATGGCCGTGTTTTAAGCTGACGTTATTGGCGGACCTTGTCGCGTTGGTCATAAGATGTGCCGCGCTACACCTCATTCCTCAGGTAGACGCTCAAGTTGCGTGTTTCTTCGTTTAAGGGCAAACGCAGGACCTTTTCACTGTTTATTTAACGTGACCTTGATTGCGTTGACTGTAACCAGAGGAACTGACATTCGTCAAGGGGCTGTTTCGTTATTGCAATCCATTCCGATCAGCCAGTTTGACCGTGTTCTAAAACCACCCTCTCATTCAGCCGCTTGATCTTCCTATGCAACGGGATGCTGCTAATATGATTGCGCCATCTCCCTTCCTCTGCAGCAATCAATGCTAACAGCTTGTAAAAAAAGACTGCAAGGATTAGGATAAACAAAGAGGAACAGATACTCAAGTTAAGTTCATTTCATTCAGTCTCATTTGAGTTCATACCATTTTTGTCTCTTATGAGATGCTTATAACACTGCCCTACAGGACATATAGCTGAACTTCCATGGCCCACGAGATAGGGTGTTGGCCCTGTGCTTTAGTCTGATAGAAAGGCGATTTTGTGGCCGAGAGCAATGCTTGATCATTCGTGTCCCCAAACTTGCGAATGGATTTTTAGAACATGCCCTGTAAATGAGATCCACCCAGGCGGTATAGGCGCAGGACAGAGAACCTGCCTGAAATGACTTGCTGGGCACTGGATTAACCGTTACCCGAACACAACTCTGGGCTGGATGCTTCTCTCAAAAGATTTGGTTCCCCTAAGAGGCGTAACTGATGAAAACAGTTTATTCATTTATTTTAAACACAAAAAAAGTAATAATAAAAAAAAAACTAACTAAAAACCTTAAGTTTGCATATATATGTATATATGCTGCACCTGTGTCCTGATGCAATAGTGGAGGTTTTTGCAAAAACTGCCCAATCAGGCACTTTTTTCGGCCTTATCCAATAGCAATATTTTCGACATTGTGATATTCTAAATGGGAAGCGTTCAGATTTTAGGACCATTGGAAATATGGGTTTTGGTTTTAGCCTTAAGTTGGACACAAAAAAAAAATGCTTAGATCACCATGGCAATCGATTGGTTGGTTCCCTATTGTTTGAAATTAGATGTAAAAATGCTAATATTTCCATTTAGGAAATTTAAAAAAATACAATATAACAATTCAAAAAAATTTGTATCTCATTCTCAATGATTTGAAATAATGTATTATTCAGTGTTGTAAATCCCATAATGCAGTGTGATCTTTGAAGGGACTGGGCTAGTTAAAAGCCTTGTGTCTCTATTGGAAACATCAGTGCACAGAGATCAATCTCAACAAGGGCTGAAACTCCAAACATGGCATTAAAATACACCATTTCCCCTGCCATCCCTTGTTAGTGCAGGTTTAGAAACCTGTGATTATTTCACTGACCTTAGTTGTCACTCGGCAGGAAAATATGTAATTTGAACACATCCGTGGCTGGCACACCTGCCGCATATCTTGCAATGTAATGTTTCAAGAAGCAATACTGGTGCCAGTATCTGTCACCACCAGTCACTGATGGGGAAAAAAAAGGCAGTGGTTTGGGGGGGGGGGACACACCACAGTGCCGTTCTTCACAAATTTCGGGCTGGCTTAATGCCGTCCCTGTGTACGCAAAGAAGCGGCATTTACGGGGCCCACACATTGTGAAGTACATTACTACAACACTGTTCCCATTATGTCCCGTACGCCTACCTCCTTCCCTGCGCCGATCTACTCACTTCTAGGTCTCATTGTTGGGGCATAATGGCGCTTGTGCGTCTCTGAAATTCCCTCATTATTCGGCTTATTAAGGCTGTGTCGACTTGGTAGTGGCGCCGCGCTCCGTGTCAAAAGGGGAACCGCTGTGGTTAAGCGCGCCTGTAGGAGTGGCGAGCACAGGCTCCGTCTGCTCGGGGCGGATGGATGACATTGTTGTCGTACAGCGGGGAGCGTAGCTTGTCGCCCCTGCTGACACGACGCTCATCCCAGCGGAGGGCAGCCCAGGCGCAGCTCACCTGACTGATGGCCCCGCTGATCTGACTACGTGGCTACAATGGCTTCAGCGCGGAAAGAGCCAGACAGATGTGAGGAGTGATAGTGACTGGATGGAGGGATATTTTCCCCCGGTTTGGTTGAACGGAGAAAGTGACGCGTCCCCCGGATTCTTTACTCTCCTTCTTCTTTCACTCTCGGGGTCGCTCAGCTCGAGCATGAGGTGTGTTAAGACAGGCCGACAGGGGAGCGAACGTCTGGAAGAGAAATCTGGAAAGGCCGTCATCTTACCTGTCACAAAAATGTTGCCCTGCCGTCTCTTGATGGCTTTTCTTGTTTAGGACTGAGACAATTCTCCTGCATTCGAGACAGGACACATAGGTGCACTGCATCTGTTAATGTAACTGACAGTGGCCTTGGAGAAAGGACATGTTTGAATGTTGTTTATTAGCTTTGACTCTATGACAGTTTTGCCTCTGTCATTTGAAAATAAAAATAAAAATAATAATAACACATCTGAAGGAACACCTGTTTACTTCACTCCACAAACAGGAAAAGCTGTTCGTTGCCCATTTTTGACTGCACATGAACAGTATTCGGCACAGTTCTTGGGTGACCCTATGGGAGGTTTGTCCTCAAAAAAAATTGTATTTATTGACATAAAATATTCACAGGAGTCTTGGTTGCTAAGAGTTAACAGTATCTCAGCCTCAAGGGAGACAGGGCTGCATTTTGCTGTGTGACATTTTGTCATATGAAAAAAAAAATCAATTGGCAATTAAATGATGCACCTTGTGAAGATGACAAAAGGCATTTGGTTGCGCAGAGAGAGCTGGGTTGTGAGGGGTTTGTAATGAAGGCCTAATGACTATTCATAAGCGATTTTCAGTCTGCTGATCCACTTGACTGGAAAGTTCTGCCCTGGAGAGTTAGTGCTGTCAGTTTCTCTCACCTCAGAAAGCCGCCGCAATCGACGGTGTAGAATGTGAGGGAGAAATTACCCCGCGATTGCTCGGGGCCGGTCTCAGGTCACATGCAGGAAGTACACATCTGGCACACTATGGGTGCCACCGGGGGACAAAATGCTTTGATTTGGGGAAGTGTAAATACATAAAATTGACAGGCATGGATACCTTTTTTTTGGGGGGGGGGGGACTGCATATTTGTCCTTTGTTCCCTGTCTTTGATTTATCCTCTTTTTAGAACTGTCCATCCTGGCCTGTCTCTGTCTTTATGACCTTCTTCTAAATTTCAGTCAATAGGTGATACATTTGAGAGTTTAGAATGATAGAGAGTTGCTCTAAATCTGAGTGAATCTTGGGAGTGACACAGCAGGGATGGTGAAATAAAAGGATTCCTTTATGACCTTTTCCAACGTGAGCTTACTAGGTCACTTCTTGCCAACATGCTAAAGCCCTGCTCTCCTCATTGGAAATATCAGTTAGCAATTAGCACACCTAAGAGGCAATATTAGGCTGGCTATCCATGCGTGAACACAGCCAAGAATCGCCCTTTTCTGCTTGGATGTGCTTTCCACTAGTTAGTGTCTCATTGAACCTGAGTCTTAATTTTGGGTTTGTTTACTATTTTTATTCTAAATGACACATTAGCTGTAGCCCGGATGATTGGTCGAGCAGTGTTCTTAGAGGTGGCTGAAAGATAAGCAGAGCAATCTTACAAATGCCAAAACACTCATGCAGAATGTTTAAACTTTAACGTTGAAATAATGTTTGTCTACTCAGGAGTCCCTCCTTATCTAAGGTAAATACAATAATGACCTAATTAGTGTTGTTTCATGGGCACTTGGCAGCCATGTTTGCTAAGAAAATGTCTGAAGTTGAGGGGCGTGCCGATGTTGTTAAAGACTGCTAGAGGTGAGGTCGCTGTCCGGCATTTTGGATTTCCCCCCTAAGGTTGTGGTAACATCTTTAGGTAGCATGGTTTTAAAACCAAAAAAGGTAGCAGAAGAATCTCAGCCGTCAGCTTGCCAAATTTTACCCACAGAGTATTGGGAAGCCGTTCTCTATGTGCTGTAATTAATAAGAACCGGAACTTTGGAAAACATAGACGGGCCACAGACTTCCCCTGAACAGAGAAGTAAAAATTCTCTGCATTCCATTTTTCAAGACAATTTATAGATACTTTGCAAACAAGTTTAGAAATTATGATTATATATAATTCTAGTTAATTGCAATTGTTCGATTGTTGTTATGCTACCAGTCCATATATTTTAATCTTAGACAGGAGATTTCTTCCGATGCACAGACAGTTTACCCAGCTATTACTGTGACCTACAAGAAGTGGACTTTGCATAACACGCACCCTGAGGTTTTGTCATGGGCTTGTCAGTTCCTCTTTTTGTGTGCTTGTGTGATAGAAGAGCGAAACATGCGTATTGTACCACAGAGCTTCACTAATGCCTGGCAAAGCAAGTCTCACCGGGTCAACTCTGCCTCATCAGCAAAAAACCCACCAGTTTCACTACCGCTAAATTTCTCAGGAAATGTACAAACAGCTAAACTAAGGTAGCACTGCTTCTTAACGCGTACAGACTGCCGAAAAGGTACCTTATCAAGGATAGCAGGAGAAGAGTGTTGCAATGATGTATACCTATGCTACAGTTAGCTCAAGGGCTTTGTGTGTGTGTGTGTGTGTGTGTGTGTTTGTGTGTGTGTGTGTGTGTGTGTGTGTGTGTGTGTGTGTGTGTGTTGGATTAGTAGGACACTCTTAACTGCTTGTAAAGACGAGAACAATCAAAATTGCTTCGAAATTTTCCACTTGAGAAATAATACAGGGCTTTAAGGCATTGTCACATAATGACTCTCCATGTGACATCACTCTGTCACTCTAGGCTGTCGTGGCACATCATGAACAAATCCCACAATGCCATGTACTTGTTATTAATAAATTGTGTGTGGAGTAAAATATAAGAGCCTCACTGGTAGTTTAAAAAAATCCTATTATTCTCTTCTTGTTTATTCTTCTTCTTCTTCTTCTTCTTCTTCTTCTTCTTCTTCTTCTTCTTCTTCTTCTTCTTCTTCTTCTTCTTCT
>JAOYSI010009787.1:0-10718 GCA_025775065.1 Hiodon alosoides
ATATCGTATAATAAATCGATTCTACTGTGCCTATCAACAGCTTTATCACTTTACTTGTGTGAGCATAATGAAAAAACATTCACATTTTTTATAAAATCCCAATATAGTCTAATGTGAAAATGCACAGCTATATGAAATAAAGGGGCAACATATAAAAGGGTAAAGGAACATATGCTGTGCGGCTATATATAATTGCTGTTACTCAGAAACATTGTTGTAACTACTGTTTTCCTTCAAGGAGCTTCTCCAAGAGAATTTTGCAATAATTTTGGTAGTGAAAAGTAAGGTGTTAATTGTAAAGGACCCAAACTGGCTTGGCAATTCATTGTAGGTGGTTTGTATCATGTAACTGCAGTATTCATGGATACTGTTATGTAGAGTGCAGTGCCCAAATTTATTTTAAACTGATGTTGACCAATTGTCACAGTTGTCACCCAGTTTAATGTTACAAATAATGTCACGTTAATGTCTCATACTACATAGAAGCTAATATAACAACCCATTAAGTTGATATTCAGTAGCTGACACAAGCTTTTATAAATGTTTATGTCATGTTCATGGAGGCCTTATGAATGAAATATTAACATGTTATGCCATACTTCATAAATGGGTGTTACTTAATAATCTTTTGGTCTGACTCTATTTGGTGGTAGGCACCGTATAAAATTAAATTAAACACTACTTTATATTGCATATTTTAGTCTCTCAGAGAGAGAGCCAAACCCTTTAAACATAAACCAGATTTGGTTCTGGCAAAAAATGCAATGTACATGGGAAGCAGTTGTGCTAACCAAGTCACTATTTTTAGAAAAGTGGCTGTTTTTTCAGAGCTGGGATGAGGACTGCACATAACAGTGTTGGGTAAAGTTCCCATTGTGGTGTACTTTTGCTTAGGTCTTTTTTAATTTAATAATGCTTTATATGGAGAATACCATTTGGAGGTTGGAGATTATGGCAAGATGTCACAAGATATAGTGATATATTTTATATAATAGCTTTCAAATTAATATTGGTTAATTTCTAACCACTCAATGTCATGAGATTCAAATCCTTTAAAAGAGGGTTTGAATACAAAAATTACTAACTGACCTTATGATAGCCCCTGGCCGCAAGTCAAAGTTGTTCTGCACAATTTGCAGCAGTTCATCTTCATCCCTGGTGGAAGTGCCGTAGTGGAAAACAGAGATGGACAAAGGATGCCTCACACCAATGGCATAGGATATCTACAGCAGAACAAAGGTTACCAAAGTAAATCCATTATGTATAAATATAATCAGATATTTGCATAATACCCCCACAGCCATGCAGGCAATTGGAGGTATATCACATGGGCTTGTGCTTCACCCTGAGTACAAGCAGTTGCGGCACCATAAATAAAGCCTGAATAGTAGTTCCATTCCAAGGATTTGACACAACAGCTTTCACATATACATTAATTCAACTACAGAAATCACAGTTTAACCCCAAATTATGTTCACCAATTATATGGTTTATATGTCTTTATGAGTGCTCCATTTTATTTAAATATATTGCGTATTTCAATGCATTAAATTCCTAGTGCCAAATATACCCATGATATTACAACAAAATAGATTTTTTTAGTACTAGCAATGTGTAATAGTAAAAGATTAAACAAATATGTACTTACAATTTTTAGTTATCAGGGTTGGACAAATGTAACAAAGATGTTCCGATAATTAACTATTGCTGTACTAATGCAGTTTATTTTCTTTCTTATTAAGTTGCATAAACTATTCTTTTCACATTTTATTGTGGGGTAGTTATCTTTGAAAAACAAGCATTGAAAATTTACATTCAGAAAATAAATTTAGCAAGCTAGAAGCTAGAAAGCCAAATATTTTAATGAAGCTACACAGCAAAAGTAGTCCATCCCCTCTCCCTGTGAACTGCCAAGATCTCACCTGGACCAGGGCTCTTTTGCAAAGCTTGGCCTTCACTAGGGACTTAGCCACCCAGCGGGCAGCGTACGCCCCTGACCGGTCCACTTTGGAGCAGTCCTTGCCAGAGAAGGCGCCTCCTCCATGGCCGCCCCAACCTCCGTAAGTGTCTACAATAATCTTTCGGCCTGTGAGTCCCGCATCGCCCTATTGACATATAAAACAATCTCTCTGGTTAAAAAAAGGGAATTGAACTAACTGACATACAATATCTCCGTCCTATATTACAGAGGGCATCTTGTTAAAATTATCGTACAGCAGTTTTCATTTAGCCTAATGAATGGATATACCTAAGTGCAAGCAGCAATGAAGGCATGAAACACACCTGTGGGCCACCCATGATGAACTTCCCACTGGGTAGCAGGTGATAGATGGTCCTATCATCAAGGTACTTTGCAGGTATGACTGCTTTGACCACTTTGTCCATCAAGTCCCGGCGGATCTGCTCCAGAGTGACATCAGGGCTGTGCTGCACTGAGATGACCACCGTGTGGACCCGAACTGGCTCCATGGCGCCAGAATTGTCCCGGTACTCCACCGTAACCTGACAGGAGAAACTGGGTTTTCTCTATTCAGCTTTAATACTGAAATATGTAGATCAAGTCCCAATTGTCCCTATGCACTGTTATGTTAGAATGCAGAAACTTACCTGTGATTTGGAGTCTGGCCTAATCCAAGGACACACCCTATTGCTAGAGAGCTCCTTCATCTTGGCATTAAGCTTATGGGCCAGGAGGATGGTCAATGGCATGCACTCCTCAGTTTCGTCAGTGGCATACCCAAACATGAAACCCTACGAGGAATTTTACAGCAGCATTGTTCCTGTTTATCTAAAAGTTACTGTAAATTAAATTCATTGTATAGTTTATTTTATGTTCACAAATTCACTCAGTTGTTTTGACCCCTTTACAACCATAACTTCTTAACACCATACCTGGTCCCCAGCTCCAATGTCATCCTCGTTCTTGCCCTCAAACACACAGTCAGTGATCTCCCGGCACTGAGGCTCCAGGGCCACCAACACATTGCAGGTCTTATAATCAAACCCTGTGGAAGTGAGTGTGTCTGTATAAACCTTCAGATCATCTAAAACTGGGTGTAATATTGTAAAAAGAAAATACACAGACCCCTTTACCCATGAGCCCCTATACCTATAAGGCTGACCAATCACAGAGACTATAACTCCATGGATTAGGAAGGGAGAAATGTCATAGTTTATCATTTTTGTTTGTTGCTCAGCTGAAATGTTGTGCCTTCGTTTTATTAACACACCTAAAAGGTTTGGCAGATCTAAAAGATTGTCTACTGAATAAAAAAATAAACGCGCTCCATTTTCCCGTCTCTGACACATGCCAGTATGTTGTATTCACATTTACATTAATTTCAGTTAATTGTACCTTTGGCAGACTCATCATATCCTATACTCTTAATGGTGTTTCTAACCACAGTCTGAAGATCCACAGTTGCCCGTGATGTGACCTCTCCGCATATTAAGATCATGCCCGTCTTTGCCACACATTCTACAACAAAGAAAAGAGAATTATGAATTATTACTCAATAAAGACAAAATAAAGATGGCACCAAGAGTCATGCAGGTTATCACAGTCTTTTTAGAAGATACAATGTGCATCAACATTCCTACTGCATTATAATAATACATCTGCATATTCTCTAATAATGACTTATTATAGGCAGAATAAGACTGGGACAGTGAATCATGCTCATCACAAAATGTTATGGATTACAGAGCACAAGCCTTGTAATGCAGGCACTCTGATATTTCTCCTTGAGTTGAGATTTTGTGGCCACATCAGACAAATAACACTGTAATTTATCAACAGACGCCCTAATCCAGAATGATGTACATAGACCCATAGTTCAAGGGTTAAAAATGCAAATGTAGATACCGAGGTACAAATTCCTATTGTAAAGTATCACAAGAAAGTACATAGACGAGGGTTGCTATGGAGATTGCAATGTTTAATCAATTGCTGTTAAAATATACAAGCAAAAGATACATAAATAACACAAACTTTGAATTGAATTAAATCAGTTAGATTTAACAACCTGTTCATAAATAGAATGATGTCCTGTTCTATGAGCTGAATTTTTAGTTTCCTTTTGAAAATTCTGATAGTATAACTGCCGTTTGGTAGGTCTTCCCTCCATTTGTGAGCACTATTAGTATTTTTTACATTAATCAGATGAATTCTCAGTTGCTTACCACAAGCAACTTTGGAGTCGGGGTCTTGGGTCAGGTAGGCATCGAGTACAGCATCGCTAATCTGGTCACACATTTTATCTTAAGGATACAAAGATTTAATCAATATGATATTGAACAGCTACTCCAATTTTTGCTGATAGTTAATAAAGCATACAACAAAGGTATTTGTGAAAGGCTTTACCTATCGCACCCTCTCAGATATATTATTTCTTATGCAACATTTATTATCATAACGGACTAATTTTTGGAGAAAACGAATATAGCTTTTTTTAAATGTCATATGCAAAGCTGATACAATACTTTTTCTACTGATCATTTTGTTCGACGCGTGTAATCAAAGTTTACAAAAACAGGAACATTTGTGTTTACTTTCAGGGTTTAAGGGTAAATTTCCTAACATTAACGGTCAGATTGTTATTATTAACGTCAATATCAACTGCAACAGCCCTCCGTCATTTGTTAGACTGTATACTGTAACCTTCGTAGCCTTGTAACGTTGCTCATTTCATGCAAGTCTGCCACGTGGATTGATAAAAAAAAAAAAAAAAAAAAAAAAATACATACATTTACTAATCTCTAGAGAACTACCAATTTAATTATGCCACTTCTACTTACACTTTTACTGTTTCGCCTGCTTAACAACAAAAGTAGGCTTTATCTGCTGCTTTTATATTTCAGTGTCTTATGTATGCCATGACGAGACTGCCTAATATGCAGTTAGCGTAACTTAAGTTAAAAAAGCAAATAAAGTTGGCGGTTAATTCGCATTGAACATACTTGGCTCTGGTAACGCGTTAATGTTGTTACACTTCCATACTTAGCCAGGGACCAACTCAAAATGTTGACAAACAGCTACGCGCTGGAAAAGTAACTGTAAAATCTGTGGAATATAAACAAATATACCTCACCCGAATGTCCCTCTCCAACAGATTCCGATGTAAAAAGAAATGTTTTTCCATTTGATTTCCTTGGACTGGAGAAATTCATGTTCGGTTACGTGTAAGTCAGATAAATAGCACCGTGTACAGCACTTGGTTAAACTCCACGTTGTGTATAGGTCTACGATAAACTATTTCAAACGTAGTCATAAAAATACCCTTTCAGGGGGAATGGACTTAAAGTAATGATTACGCAAATGGTTGCGCAATTTCACGTACTAAATTATTCGGCATATTAGGCTAATCATTCAATATAATAATGATTATTACTATAATACAATGCAAGACAAATGTAATTAAGCCCATCATCTTTAAGACTTCTCGCTACTTTATAACTAAGCATTTCGACAGATAAACGATAGCTAAAGCAAGAATTATAAGAAACATCTTTGCTGACTCCTATTATAGTGCATAATCGATATATAATTTTCACCATTATTCTTGAGTCTGAAAATCTTATAGTCTAATTACTTAAATAAATGTCTCGTTATTTTTCTATTGGTGCTCCTACTCGACGATAATAGATCGTTTGTCCTGAGAGTGAGTCCCGTGGCCGTAATCAGGCAGACAGGCATGGAGTCAGTCAGTTACGGCAACGGCAGGCCTCCTTTTGGCAAAAACAACATGTTGATGAGAGAGGTCAAAGGAGAATGGCAAATGACGGTATTGTAAAACCTAGCTGTAAAGTCGGCCTTGTCACTGAAGGGCTATTGCAGCAAACACCACTCCGGGTTACAATTCTACCAATAAGTATAAGTGACTCCAGTGGCCACACGATCACCAAAACTGGACAATTAAGGAATTGCCTTGTCCAACAAATCTAATTTTCCAGTTGCATCTGCATGCCAATGGGATGAGTCAGGATTTGGCATAAGCATGAACTCGTCATACCTGGTGTCAACGATACAGGCTAGTGGCATTGGTGTTATTGTGCGGGGGATTTGTTCCTGCACATGTAAGTTCCCTTAATATAAATTAAGCAATGTTTGAACGCCATAGCGGATTTGAACATTTTTGCTGACCAGGTGTATCCTGTCATGGTTACAGTTTAACCTTTGTTACATGGATACTTCCAGCAGGCTAATGCGCATGTCACTAAGTACATATTGGTTCCAGGAAAATTACAGTAAGTTCAGTTTACTTGAGTGGCCTCCACAGTCCCCAAACCTCAGCTTCATAGAGCATCTTTGGAATTCATGTTGTTCGTAGCATGAATGTGCCACCATCCAAACTGTAGAAAACTGTGATGCCATCATGTAAACATGGACTGACATCCCTGTGGCATGTGTCCGACACCTTGTAGAATCCCTTCCCTGTATAAGTATTCAGGCTGTTCTAAAGGCAAAGAGGGTCCAACCCAATTCTAGATGGGTGCACCTAATGTACATTGAACATACACTTAATGTCGCAGAAACCCAATAATAAACATATTGCTCAAAATAATGTCTATCATGTTAATATTAATTGAGAGCAATTATTGTCCTCAAATACAGTATTTATCTAAAGATGCACTTATTATTATTGTTGTTATTATTATTATTATTATTATATAGCAATTATTTTCAAGTGATTGAAAGCTCTTGTTCCTAACACACAACCTAAGAAAACAGTTTCAGGAAGTGAGCTCATGGCTTTCTTGTCTTCAGATCTGCAGGACCTTTGTCAAACAGTTCTCTGATAAAGAAAATGGCCTTTGCCCGACCACATGAGTTCAGTGCTGATCTACACCAGGTGTTTGACAAGCACATAATTGGCAAGAACAGAGGTGATGAACATGTACATAGCCAATGAGATGCCTTAGATACAGGAGCAAGAGTTAATGTATGATCTGGTGGGGAGGGACCTCCCTGTGGGATACCTGTGCTAAAGTTACTGCGAACTTAGTCTCATGCTTTAGCTTGTTGCTGTTTGTGCTCAGTGGCTTACTATGTTAATAAATCTGGGTTGGTCCTTGAGAAACATTAGCACTTTTATTTTGTCATCAGGTGGTTCAGTGTTTTGTGGAAGTACCTTACAGTAGAGACATGGTAAGTGTGGGATTTATGTTTGCTAATGCTTCAGAGGAAAAGTGCACAGTAGTCATATGACCTTTATGGAAACAAAGGATCCGTATGAATAGTTTTAACCGTGGATTTGAACCGGTATTTAGAGGAACAGCTGGTACGATGTACACTTTACAGTGTAATGACATCAATGATCTGATAATATTTTTTATTGAAATATTGAAGTATAATATGTAGTTTTATTCATGATTGTTGTAAGCCTTCAGAAATCGGTCCTGTTTGGAAAATAACCTCTGGTAGGAAACAACGGCGTAACTTCTGGAGGGAAGTGAGAAAGTTAAATATGTCAACAAATGCTTAAAAGGGCAAAGGCAATTAAGTCCTCGGATATATGTATATATACACCGATCAGCCATAACATTATGACCACTGACAGATGAAGTGAATAACACTGATAATCTCGTTATCATGGCACCTGTCTGTGAGTGGGATATATTAGGCAGCAGGTGAACATTTTGTCCTTAAAGAAGCCAGAAAAATGGGCAAGCGTAAGGATCTGAGCAACTTTGACAAGGGCCAAATTGTGATGGCTAGACAACTGGGTCAGAGCATCTCCAAAACTGCAGCTTTTGTGGGGTGTTCCCGGTCTGCAGAGGTCAGTACCTATCAAAAGTGGTCCAAGGAAGGAAAAGTGGTGAACCGGCGACAGGGTCATGGGCGGCCAAGGCTTATTGATGCATGTGGGGAGCAAAGGCTGGCCCGTGTAGTCCGATCCAACAGACGAGCTTCTGTAGCTCAAATTGCTGAAAAAGTTAATGCTGGTTCTGATAGAAAGGTGTCAGAACACACAAGGCATCGCAGTTTGTTGTGTATGGGGCTGTGTAGACGCAGACCAGTCAGGGTGCCCATGCTGACCCCTGGCCACTGCCGGAAGCGCCTACAATGGGCATGTGAGCATCAGAACTGGACCACAGAGCAATGGAAGAAGGTGGCCTGGTCTGACGAATCACGGTTTCTTTTACATCACGTGGATGGCCGGGTGCGTGTGCGTCACGTACCCAGAAACACATGGCACCAGGATGCACTATGGGAAGAAGGCAAGCCGCCGGAGGCAGTGTGATGCTTTGGGCAATGATCTGCTGGGATACCTTGGGTGCTGCCCTTCATGTGGATGTTACTTTGACACATACCACCTACCTAAGCATTGTTGCAGACCATGTACACCCTTTCATGGCAGCGGTATTCCCTGATTGCTTTGGCCTCTTTCAGCAGGATAATGCGCCCTGCCACAAAGCAAAAATTGTGCAGGAATGGTTTTAGGAACATAACAACGAGTTCAAGGTGTTGACATGGCCTCCAAATTCCCCTGATCTCAATCCAATCGAGCATCTGTGGGATGTGCTGGACAAACAAGTCCAATCCATGGAGGCCCCACCTCGCAACTTACAGGACTTAAAGGATCTGCTACTAATGTCTTGGTGCCAGATACCACAGCAAACCTTCAGAGGTCTAGCAGAGTCCATGCCTCGACGGGTCAGTGCTTTTTTTGTGGCAAAAAAGGGACCTACACAATATTAGGCAGGTGGTCAAAATGTTATGGCTGATTGGTGTATGTAGTAGCTCTAATATTACTGTAGTATATCATACATCATACATTTTGTGAACAACTTAATATTTAATTATGAATAACCCAGTACAATAACTGTAATATCTTTCTTTACAATAATTCTTATTCTAAACTTACTGTCATTGTTAATTAAAAATGAACAATTTTGAAATTTTGAATATTTGAATATTTTTAAAATAAAAATAATTAATAATATTAAATTCTTAACGTATGCAGTGAATCATATTTTATTTTTGCTTTATCATTTATCAGACGCAGACAGGAGGATAGCCAGTTTATGGCCTTTATGGCGCATTAAGACACTACAGAGGCAGAGCAACCAAATGAGAAAAAGAAAGAATTTGAGTCTAACAAAAAGATAAATAATCTTCTTCTTGTCTTTAATCTCATGCATCGATTGTGGTCTCATTAATGTCACCAGATTCAGGTGTGTGACTCCTTAACTCAGATTCAGGTGTGTAACTATGGTCTGGCTAAGGTTGTATCCCATCCTGCATCCTCACCTTTAGGTGTTTGCCCTGGGCTGCTTGTCTCTGCAGGCCCGTCCATGGGCGTGACCCCTCAGGGTGCGTCCCACAGAGCATTGAATTACATTTTATTATGCATTCATGGGGGTGTAGAGCAGTTGTTCTTTTAATGCTGTCCTTATTTTTAAGAATTTTTTGAATTAACTCATTTAGAATTCTAGGAAGCCAGTAGCCTGGCAAAGCTTTCACCTCACAGTAGCCTGGAAGACAAAATGTCCTTAATAAATAATAATGTAAAATTATATGGCATTTTGACATTTTTGTTTCACTGTAGTGTTGAGTATTTTTTTGCAACGCCTTTCATAAAATGACATACTTATGCTCAATTGATCATTAGATTGAAACCTGACTCTCTGTGGTTGTAAATTTATCACATTTTGTTGCTTCCTCAGTAATGTTTCTTTTGTTCCTGTAGCAACATGTTCTCTATCTTTGTCTTTATCTTCTCCAATATTGGATTTTACCATAACAAATGTGAAATGCTAATTATTTTTATTTAAGTCGTTTATCCTCTTCCATAACTCCATAGATGTCCATGTCTTAATTAATGCTAATATGTTTTTATATGTTCTGAATGGAAAGCAAAAAACTAGCTTTTGGGTGAATTTAATGGTAAAATATACAAGTGTCTTCTTCAGTCTAAGCCCTCAGCCAAGTTTGTGGGACTTACAGCTCTGGAGATATTTAGACTTGAATACTACTAGTGCAAAGAAATTTTTAATATAGAGTGTTAGAAGATTAAACTAGTTTTCTGTCTGACAGGCTGACTTCAATGCTCAACCAGCACCCCCCACCAAACTTGATCAAGTGCAAGGGCAAGTAAACGATGTCAAAGTAATCCTGAAAGACAACATCAACAAAGTCATGGAGAGAGGAGAAAAACTAGATGATCTGATTACCAAAACAGATGATCTTCAGGCAACTGTAAGTATTTAAAAAAATAAAATAAAATAAAAAGACAACTTCTTGTTAATATTTTCTAGTTTTAATACTTTCTGCAGGGTTAGCAAAAAGACAGAGAATGCTAATTGTCCTTGTCAGTTTCATCCTCTTAAACCAATGTTCTGAAGAATTTAGTTCTCCCCTCTTCAACTTAAATCTTACAAAATCTTACAAAATGACATTCAGATGTTTCAGACCGACTAGACAGACTTTATCGTGTTTTACCAGGCGGATTCCTTCCAAAAGACATCAACGCGAGTGGCCAGAAAGTACTGGTGGAAAAACACAAAGATGATGATCATTATAGGTGTGATAGTGCTGATTATCATTGTCATCATTATTCTGCTTGCCACAGGAGTCATTCCCTCATAAGCGATTGACCTTATAACCATCCGGGCCAAACAGACAAAGCTTGTGTTTTATTTTTTATCAAATGTTAATATATAAGTGTATATAGATGTGTGTGTGTGTGTGTGTGTGTGTGTGTGTGTGTGTGTGT
>JAOYSI010009788.1:0-10718 GCA_025775065.1 Hiodon alosoides
TTTTCTCTTTTTTTTATATATATATATATATATATATATATATATATATATATATATATACACATTTTTAAAAATGTGAAGCAAAGCACTTGTAGCATGTCTGATTAATAGGCAGCAATGTCTTGTATCTTTTGTATTTACACTGTTCCCCAAGCAGACCGGATGGACTCTTCTCCTGTTGCGTCATTTTAACACCACCACAGCGCGTTAACCATACGGCATCCACAACCAAATTCATTCACAGCCCTTTGTTTCTCAATACAGCCAGCAGCAGCGTTATGTGATTGTGGGCCTTCAGGGGGGGAAAGGTATAGTCACAGATCTAACCTCCACACCTACAAGAACTCGCTGAAAGCCATGTTTGTATAAGGCCACTACCAAATGAGGATCACCCCAACTCAACATATTCCAAAGGTCCCACATTAAACACAGCCTTCTTTTTTCTTTTTTATCATCAAACAAAAGTATCACTGGTAGCTTAAGTCGGATCGGTAACCTCTGCACACTATTTTACACCGCGGCCACTGAATCCACGTAACTGGAGAAAACGCTGTCGTCATTTTTGCACTGACGCAAGTTTCACCCACGTGCTCTCCATCAGTGTTTCTTCACTGGAATGTTTCATTGTCTTCCTGAACCCCTCTCTGTATCCTTCACAAGGAGGAGGAGCTCTGGCTGTAGTCCCTCAGCACTAGTCGGTCGTACTTGGGCGACGACGGGATGCAGAGGGCAGACTCTGACACCGGAGACGTGGGCGAGGCGCTGCCTGAGTCGACCGAGTCCCTGAACGGCGAGGGCGGCGTCAGCGCCACCAGCTCCTCCAGGTCGGTCTTGACGGTGGAGGACTCGCAGGACTCATCCTGGATGCTGGCCGGGGACGCCTTGGTGACTGGCTGCGAGCGGCCGTTGGCCTCCATGGCAGGCACCGGCTGCACTTCCGCAAAGGTGGTCATGGTGGTGGGCAGGTGGATCTCACGGGGGATGAGGAAGGGCGGGGGGCAGGCATCGGGGTCCGCGCCGGCCGCGGCCCCGGGGGGCGAGCTGGAGAGCATCATGCTGTTCAGTTCGCTGATGTTGGCGGTGAAGCGGTTGACCACGCAGCTGATCTGGTCCATCAGCGAGCCCTGGGAGGAGCCACTGAGCTGAGGCTGCTCTCCCAGGTAGGAGGGTATGACGGACTCCTCGTGCCCCAGCCCGAGTGAGATGGCGCGCTGGCTCACCGTGCTGATGGGCGAGGGCGTCTGAGGTCTGTAGCTCACGGGGTAGTGCTCCTCTGCCTCGGACACCTCGTACAGCATCTTGGCGCCAGACTCGGGCGTGATGTCACCACTGTAGCGACCCTCGGAGCCCTTGGAGAAGGGCTTGATGATCGCCGTCTGGTTGCTCTCCTTCTTCTTGATGTGGAATGACAGGCGCTTCCACAAGTGGTTTCCTCGCGAGCCTTTCTCGTTCTGGGCCCAGGTGACTGACTTGCCATTGGAACTGCAGACGACAAAAAACTGTCATTACCAAGCATCTCAAAGCTACGCAATCTAAGGCATATAAAAAGCCACACTTGTTCATAAATGTGCTCTTTCTCCTTATATCCTATATATATGAACATGTATGAAATGTAAATAGTCAATATAGCAGGTGCTACATATTTGCATTAAATAAAATTTGACATTAAGCAGTCTGCAATAGAAATAAGACAACGGCTAAACATGGAATTTTATCACACAGGCAAGACTAGTGTGAAAATAACCATTTAAAACCCCAAGCACCACATTAGAAAGTCTGACAAGTCTCCAACCTTCCTAGCATGAGAACCCTATTTAGCTGATAATTCCCAGGGAGATACTGTATCGTGTGTAGCACACGCACCATTAGAAACATGGAGAATCAGACATAGGTGAATAAGAATTAGACAGGAACGACTTTGGCAATGGTAGTCAGAGCAAAACTTTAAAACCCAGATGGGGTTTAAAAAAAATAAATTCATTTGCTTTTTAAAAAAAAGATGTGTTTTACTTTAAACCTATCATACGGTCACAAAGCTTTGCACCAGGAAAACTCCAACCAATATGTAGAAAGGCTTGTTAAAGAAGTGAGAATTGAAACTGAAATTACTAAAAATAGCTAAAGGTCGTGGGAAAAGATTTACAACACAAACTTGACAAAGTGGATTAGCTGGTTTAAGAAAACTACTAAACATGCAAAACAGGCTGGTGTTTAATGGCACACTCGTAGATAATTCAGAATACTAAATCTGCAGTGCAAAGCTTCACAGACATAACTCTGAGAATACGTTCAGATTCTGGTCCAGAAGTCTAGCCTCCATGCTCTATTCGCTTCGCAGCTTAATTACAGCACTGTCCCGACGAAGAGTTTACTCAAGAAAGGGCAGAACATTAACAAGTAGAAACCATGGAATAAATGATGGTTTCCCGTAGCACCGTGTTTTTCGATTCAAAGGAACTTTTCATCCAATCTCACGTCAAATGTGTCGCCTGAATGGTGGAGCACAATAGTTTGATTCCTCCGGCTCCGTTTTCTATCTCCATCCTCTAATCGCCATTTGGACCGCTGGAGTGAGCGTGGAAGTTCAAGGAAGAAAACTGCGACATCAATCACTTCGTGAAAATCGAGGAAGGGGTCTGGTGTTTAAAACCAAATCCAGACGATTTGACCTCAGCTGACCTGTAAGCGGTTTTTGCTTCACTTTCTTCTTAGCCTGCTTCCACCACTCTTTTGAAAGCTTTTGAGGGTGTTTTGACCCTTCTCTGAAATGCCTTTACAATCGCAAGTAAAAGCTTCTCAAACCAATAACAAAAAACATCAATCTCATGCCTTGACTATGAAGGAAAGTACTCAGCCAGGCAAGTTTTCCTATGGACAAAACAACTTTTTTGGATATTTTACGAACTTCCAACAGTAAACTGACTAGGGCTGAGACCTAATCACATTTTTACATTTTATGCTTTTCTTGTTTTTGTCTCAAATTAAGTCTCAAATTTCTTCTACTTAATAAAATAAGATGCTATTCAATACAGTTAAATAGAGTGTAATCAGTGGGTTGCCAAAGTTTTGGTTTAGTCCTGCCATAAGTTAGTTTGGCACTTAATTTTTATTTACATTCCTAAGGTCTTTTTTTTACCATTTTAAGTTGCAATTATGCTAAAAAGGGAAAAAAATATGATCAAAATAGAGATCATTACTTAAAATTGAGATCATTAGCTAATCTAGTACCTCTGGACCTGAAAGTCTTCATTTAAAATAAATCAAATGAGACAAGCCATGATTTATTAGGTACAGACACTTTTCAGGCAAAATGTCAAAGCTTTTCAAAATCATGAACAGAGATAATCACCCACCCTCATTTAATGGTTGTAGTCATACTTAATGCTGACAGGGTAAACCAAAATGAATAAATATTTTATAAATATAAATATTAGACAAATATAGCTTTGTGAAACAGATTATCTATTGGAATGAACACATTTACAATTCAATTCTACAACGAAAGAGGCATAACAGTTTAAATGTTAAGATGACAAAGCAGTCATTTCTTTGCCCCCTCTGTTTGCCCTCTTTATTGAACCAATTGCGATAGATAAATGTCAGGATATATTTGTATCAGCCAGTAAATACCCCTGTCTTATATACAGAATAGATTTCTCTGATTGACTTACATTCCGGGATCTCCATGCTACACATTTTCATTATCAGTAGTAACCTTGGCTCCATATCGGGGTATAAGATAAGAGTGAACAAAGTCAGCCCCTCAGTTTTAATGAGATTTTCTAGCCTGGATTTCTAACCCTAAAATGGTCCCCCGAAGGGGATAAGATATTTTGGGATTAAGATATTTCCGTCATTTGACAAACTATTTCAACAGAATTACTCCCTCACTCAAAGGACTAACTCTAGATATTGAATGGTGGAATTACCTTTTCTCTCACAGAGCATGTGTTTACAATTCAATTTAACATCTTACCAAAAGCCAATTACTTTTTTATGTTCCCGGGATTCGTTCCCAAAAATGTACTCTCATGATAAGGACACCTGCAGCTACTATCAGGAACCATAAATTAAACGGGAAGAGTCAAAGGCTCTACAGAAGGTCTCATTTAGCACACGCACGCTGGTTAGGAGTAAAGAGTGGTACGGATCCAGAGCGACAGGGGACGGACAGACTTACAAGGGATGATGAGGGGGATCTCTGTACTTTTACAAACCTGTATGCTAACTAATGGTTGTCTTGAGGGCCGGGTGTGTTGTATTGATAATGGCTGTTTCATCATTTGCTCTCCTACCAAAGAAAAGGAAATCTCATTTACATGTGTATTAATTTAATAAGTATCACTAATAAGTAACCAAACTTAGATAATAATTGAAAGGGGGACTGCTAGGAGTTTTAATATTATTCTGTTTTGCCTTCAAAGATTGAATAAACACTCACTAGCACAATAGGTGGGGGAAGGGGATAAAAGTTAAATTAAATGAGTGAACAATGCTCTTTGTGGTCTCGATTTTCTGTTGTCTCTGATTTTCTCTAAAATGCTAAGCCATTGATTTGACATCTGGCTATGTTCTGCTTGCTGTCTGTGATTTAAATTGACCGGTACCTTTGGAAAAGTCTAAAAAAGCAAGCCAATGTTTTAGGCCTCATTTAAGGTTACCGCTCCAAAGAGATTAACCACAACAGCTGTTCAAAGGGACTCGGTATTATCTAGCAAACGCTATCATGGTTTCAAGGATGGGCATCGCCTTGTTGATTTGGTAATTAATTGTGAAGGAACTTGCTGAAATCACATGATCCAAGTTGATATATATATCTACTATATCTATTATATCTAAGTACTATAGTACTATATCTAAGTAGATTGCATAACCTTTACTACAGAGCATCCGTTTCGCCCAAATATATTATATACAACTTAGAGAGGCATTTTTCCAGACTGCCATGCACATTCTCGGAACATTCTATTAGTGTCAAAACAGTTGCATAATCAATACAGGATTTAAGAGGTTTTAATTATCTAAATCTTTTAAATACTGGGCTATTGTCTTCTTTACCCCACTCTCTAATCACTAGATCACTTTAAGGGGGGTAGGGGGACAAAGACTAGCAAAGACTTATCTGATTAATTCTATGTAGGCTTAGTAGTTAACCTTTCATGCCTTTTTTTAATGCAATCTTATTTGCCAGCAGTTTTTTCTTTTCTTATTTAGTCTAAAACGAATATGAAATGGAAAAAATTTGGACAGAAGATGATTTCCATTTCTCCTCCTTTTGTCAGTTTCACCTTGATCAAATTTATTACCACGTAACAACAGTTTGTTTCAAGTTACACACCTTATTTAGCACAATGACTGTTTGCTCTGCCTCCTGAAAGAGATATATTGCTTTACATTCTTCAGAGTGCAATCCTGCTATCCTGAAGCAACATTAACAGGGTTTTTTTTATTTTATTAGAATGCCAGGAATTAGGATGGGTGAGTCACAATTTTCTGGTACAGCCCATGAGTTCTTCCCTTTCACAAAAAAGGCCTGACTCATTTGTTCAAAACAGTTTCACCAATATCTTTTTTGATATGGCCAATCATGATGAGCCAACACTTGAACAATGTTTTTCAAATGATGCCTCTCCTCACCCTACTCCGGGCATGACATCTGGGGACACCCTTACCTCTGGCGCACTTCGGAACCTGGACGTTTATATTTCAAGCGAGGGGCAGGAGAACAATGGCCCTACCTTAGTGTCTCCCCGGAGGATCCCCTACGCTTCCACAGATTGACCAGGCTGCTGGAGCGGCTGGCAGCGGAGGAGGACTTTCCGTCGCCCACGTGCATCCGCACCACAGTGGAGGTGGTGAAGGCGCTCCGCACGTTGCGCTCGGGCTTGGCCAGGATGATGTAGACCTTGGGCACAAACATGCAGCCCAGTGCCACCGTGGCGCTGAGGCTCACAGAGAAGCACATGGTGATGATTTTGTAGTTGCTGCCAAAGTAGATGGGAACAAAGGCCAGCCAGATGATGCAGGTGGTGTACATGGTGAAGGCGATGTACTTTGCCTCGTTGAAATTGGCCGGCACGTTCCGCGTCTTGAAGGCGTAGAAGGTGCAGCTGAGAATGAGCAGGCCGTTGTAGCCCAGAGGCGCCACCACACCCAGATTGGTGGTGTTGCAGATGAGGTTGACCTCCTGGATGCTGGGATAGTCATGAATGACCTCTGGTGGCTCCATGATGAAGAGGGCCACGATGATGCTCAGCTGGAGGAAGATGAGAATGAAGGCAATGACCAGCTGCGCACAGGCACTCATGAAACGTGGCTTCTTGGTGCAGATCTTTTTCTTGCTGCCGGCCAGGATACGGGCGATGCGGTTGGTTTTGGTGACAAGGGCGGAGTAGCTCATGGCAGGCGACAAGCCAATGCCGGCTCTCTGCAGGTAGCAGTAGATTACATGAGGCTTGGCGATGAGGCAGAAGGTGCAGAGGTAACCCAGGCAGATGCCGGCCAGGATAATGTAGCAGAGCTCTCGACTGGAGGACTTGACCACAGGCGTGTCCCGGTATAGGATGAAGATAGAGGTGACGAAGAAAGTGGCCAGGAGGCCGAGGCAGGCGAAGACAACGGCAGCGATGGGCTCAGGATCACCCCAGCGAAGGTATTCCACGGGAATGGGGTCACAGCCTAGCAGCAGACAAGTGCAGTGTTGATTAGTTTTCAGCACTCTGTTTCCCAAGAAAATGATAAGAGCAATTCATTCTAAGAACTGCTCTAATTAACATTACAATTTAGTATGATTAAAAACGCTTTTAAAAAACCTCTACTGACCGTAATAATGTAATAAAACACAAAAACAGTAGTCATTTGTTTGTTATTTGAAAAATAAGAAACACAAGCAAACTATTTGTTCACACAAATACATTATAATACTAATAAAATTCAGTGAAAGAAGACAAATATATTTTTCATGTAATGACAGTAATGATAACTCTGAAACTGTGCAGGTGTACAGATTATTCTAGTTTAAATGAGCAGTACAAGACTACAGAACGGAGAATCCTTTTTTTATGCATCCAGTTCTAGCATACTGTATATTGAGCTGTCATTAACATTAATCAAAACCTTTCATCCCTGAAATTGATTTATATTAAATATTTCCCCTGATAAAGGGTAATAAAATTGAATGACAATAATATGTACAATTATTTAAGGGAGGAGATTCATTTACTGCAATAGCCATACCGCATCAAATATTACTGTTACTAATGCATTACCAGAGGATGTGAAACTGAGGCCTGCTCAATAACGGCCAGGGAGGCCTCACACAGAGCAGAAATGATGAACACCGTAGGGATTCAATAAAACCTTGTAACCGAACCATGTAAGATCTCTTTCGCTGCGTTTGAATGAGGTCACTTCAGTATGTGTCAGTTTCCGAGTACCTGGTGCCCCGTTGTTACAATGTGACTCTGGTACGTTGCGATAATAACTTCGTTGTGACAATTTCTTTGCAACGAAGGAGGAAAAGTCGTACACAATTTCTCTTTTCACTTTGATTTTTATAAATGATTTGGACTCATTAGTTAAAATGCAGTTTCTTAGGTACACCTATCTAGCATTGGCTTGGACCCTTGAACAGGACAGGCTCAACTCTTTGGGGGCATGGATTCTACAAGGTGTCGAAAATGTTCTGCGGGGATGTTGGTCCATGGTGACATGATCGCATCACACAGTTGCCTCTCCTCAATTGTCTAGTGTTGGTGATCATGTGCCCCTTGGGTCACATCATCTTGTTTTTAGATAATAGGAGTGCAACCTAGTCTGTTGGTCTACTGCAATAGCCCATTGGAGACAAGGACTGAAGTTCTACACACAGCGGTTGTCGATTGTCTTGCTTTTGCTGTTTTTGGCCTATCTGTGTCTAGCAACAAGTTGATGACACAGGGCACCCAGGAGCCCAGGAGGGCGGAAGTTTCGGAGATACTGGAATCGGCGTGCTTGGCACCGACGATCATCCCAGGCTCAAAGTCGCTTAGGTCACTCATTTTGCCCATTCTCACGTTTAATCAAACAGAAACTGAATGCCTCGATGCCTGTCTGCCTGTTAGGTAGTCACAGCCACGGTTTGTAACAGCAATACATTTTCATAAATGGGGTGGTATACCTAATAAAATGGTCACTGTGTGTCTATCAATTATATCAAACTATGCTGGGGCCGTTTTATCAATATCTTATCTAATCTAGTAATAAAATTATATTAATTTGTATTACGTAATTTTAACTATGTCATTTCAAATCTTTCTAGCAACTCTGTAAAATGAGCCATGAACCCACCATGAGTGAGGGTTGCTTTTGTATCACCAGAAGACTTCTTCAGATAATCTAATCAAAGGACTTGCATTGGTCTCTTATTAGGCAATCAAGGAGACGATTGTTTTTATTTCACTTGAAAGAGGAGAAAACTATCATTATGTTTAATAGGACGTTATGCACTGCGACATCAGACACACTTTTCTCTTGTTAACTGTGGAATAAGTAGAGAACAAAAGGTTTTTGGTGTATTAACACATTTTTTAGGAACAAAAGTCACAGAATAAAATTTGTCAAGTTATACGAGTAATTTGTATCCCAGAAGCAACCTGCCTGTTGAACAGTATTTCATCGTGTTTTAGGGAAACTTGCTTTTATTACTGTGTAAATAATTGGCTCACTATTTCGTTAATAAGCTAGTGAAGTGATTAAAAGGCTTGCATCCGCATATGTAATATTTAAGAGCTAATAAGTTTAGCTCAGGAACATTTTTGGTCATTGCTTCCTAGTTCCTAGTGTTTCTTCACACATTTTTTTTTTTTTACCTGAGATTCAGCTAACCTGCTAAGCATGAGTCCCGTGAGCATTAGACTCATGAGAGAAGAAATGTGACAGTGTAATTAATGTGATGATGTGGCACAGAATACCAGCAGAACTTGGACAAATTGGCTTATTGCCAGGCCACGGATTTATGAACTTAGACAGAGCAGACAGAAATTTAGCCCCATGAGTAAAGTTCATAGTACTTGTAAAGGAACATTAAACACGTAATGACGTGTTAATGCATATTGATGATGTGTTTACCTGTATGCTTCGTCTCATCCAAGGACTTCAGAAAACATTGTAGTTACAGAGAGAATTGACCAAGTCAAATTAGGTACTGGTACCGGTACAATTAAATAAGGGTTTATTATTTTATTATTTTGTGAAGTATTTTCTGACTACAGCAGCCAGGCCTGTCAAGGAAAATATGTTTTTCATTTCAATTAAATCATATGGTTACAAAAATTAAGCTGTACTTCTGTGGACTGGTTTATAACAGAGGATTTCTGAAGTTAAGTAGAGAAAAGTAATTAACTATATTATTATTTCACTCATTTGATGATAAAAAACATTTTAATGGAGCCTATTACAAGAATGTCTTCAACACTTCAGTGTAAGCAAAGCTTTTCAACTGTGATTACATGTCCCTGTAGATCCATATGTTTCCAAAAAGCAAATGGAAAAGCCCTCACAAAAAAAGTCTTATCAGATATTTTACATTATAATCTGGTATTATTTTACACTATGAGCTGGTAAAAGACTAAATTGAAATGGCCTGTCTATGAATGTAAGGTCTAATTATTACTAGCAGCGTTCACAGCAAAAACGTACAACAACAGATACAGAGTTCTAACCCAAACAAAAGTTATGTTTGATCAACGCTCAACTTTGATATTCAATGTTATAATATGAATAAATATGCAGATAGTGGGTAGCTGTATGGTACTTCAGAATTATAACAAGTTCTGTATTGAATCAAATTCAAGTTTTAATCTATAGTTAACCTTCCAGTTTTAAACCTATGGTTTACCCCATGAATGCAATAGTCTATTGCACTTCTATGCACACTGGAAAAGGGTAGGGGGTTATTTGACCACGATTTTTTGAGGTTCTGATTAAGCAAACAAGGGCTCATGTGGTGTGAAAGCAAGCTCTTGTGGCTTACCTGTCAGGTCATATGTGGGCCAGGAGCCCAACACACAGGCACGGCAGGTGTACTCATCAAAGACATACTCATTATCTTTGCAGGGTGTACACGTCCAGCAGCAGCTGACTTCGCCCTTACGGATCACCTGGATGGAAAACCATTTGCATGGGTGATAGGAGAACGTTTAACAGCGGGATATGAGAACGTTTAAGAGCCAGATATTAGAACGTTTAAGAGCGTTTAAGAACGAAAGGGCTAAAAGCTAATAAAGGAACACACTTCCTAATGTCGAGCTCATAAAGCCAGACAAATATCTGATACCTGAAAAATAAAAATAAAAAAATAAAAAATAAAATAAAATAAAAAAAATATATACTTTTAATTAGCGCCCCCCTGAGAGAAGCAGTCCAGAAGCTATAAGAAACTGTAGCATATTAAATACGTTAAATAGTCAACCACGGCAATGATTCGCCTGAGTAGAGTGTCCATCTGACTCACCTTTATCTGGCCCTTGTCACATGGCTCACTACAGACTGATTTGATGATATCGTTTCTGTTGGCCCAGATCTCGTCATCATCGATTTTCAGACCTCTGTTGTCCCAGCTGCCCACATTGATGTAGTCATAGTAATCCTTGCCCATCTTCTTAAAATTCATTATTTCGTATCTGAAATAAAAGCATCATCTTTAATTTCATTTAGCATCAGTATTTAAAAATGTTTTT
>JAOYSI010009789.1:0-10717 GCA_025775065.1 Hiodon alosoides
GAAAGCCTTCCCAGAAGAGTGGAAGCTGTTATAGCTGCAAAGGGGGGACCAACTCGATATTGATGCCTATGGATTTAGAATGGGATGCCATAAAAGCTCCTGTAGGTGTATTGTGTAGGTGTCCTAATACTTTTGTCCATATAGTGTATGTAGACACAGACTCCTCTACGGTCTGAGCCCCGGGCAGTACTGCCCTCCCCTCCCACTTATTGGTGGCCCCTCCTGTCACTTAACAGAGGCAGCAAGGAATATTATTGTCAAAATTGAGGTTGGAATCTCTCTTAACAGCTGGCTGCCTCAGGAACCTTCTGTTAAGAATAAATTGGAGGTGCAGGGGTGGGATTACTGAGCCTGCACATGAGACAGTATGTTTCATGCATGTAGTTTAACTGGGATCTCTGAGTCAAGCTATAGCAAAAGACACATTCAAGAGTTCCCCGTTAAAAAATAACCAGCCTCTGCGTCAATGCCCTTTCTTCTTCATTAAAATCAAGCTCAGCGTGGTGCACCACATCATTGTGTTTGGTGGCCAGAGAGACATCACTCCTTTCCTCAGACAATACCATTTACTGACCCAAATAACCATTTTGGCACTGAGGATTACCAGAAAATAAACAGAGGCTATTTGCCAGCCAAACAAAGAATGATTTCACTGACACTGAAGGGGGTTGTTTTTTCAGGGTTCTAAACTGTGAGGAGGGGGTTGGGGGATCATCTTATTAAGTTTTATAAATTAAAATGTTTTGATCTTTTCATTTAGCTATCAAATTATAATATTTTTCCAGTGAAATATTTTGCCTGTCACTTTTTTCATATCTCTATTCTGTCTCAACGCATTAAATATCTGCAACATATACATAGCATTTGCCACTGTAATTACGCTTTCCTCGCTGAAACTTTAACGAATTACATTGGCATGACGTCATTAGTTATTTTCCTCTTTTTGAAACTCTTTTATCTCTTTTGTGGTCCCCCTAGTGGCCACTTAACAAGTTTCAGGCTAATGCAACGGTAGACCGGGAACACAGAGTACGGTCATGGGAAAAGTTTATAATAATTCAGAAAGAAAAAAGTAGACTGATGCAGGGCTAGTAAGCAGACAATATGTATGTAGTCATTAAACAGAGGAATAAAAGTTAGCACACACATTCAAACATACGCATGCTGGTACATTTAGACCCTAGATTGCTCTCCTCCGGATATTACAATATCATGGAACTCTTCAACTGGAGAGCATCAAACAATACGGACATTCGATTTTTAATTCAGCTCCTAGTGCTGGCCAGCAGAGGATGGGCTCTCCCATAAAGCCGGGTTCCGTTCAAAGTTTCTTCCTGCCAGCCTAGGGAGTTTTTCCTTGCCACTGTTGCCGCTGGCATGCTTTTTGGGGGTCAGGCCTGGGACATATTGTATTTCTCTGTATGTAAAGTGACATGGAAACATGTGAAAAGCCCTTTATAAAAATAAATAAATTGATTGATTGATTGATAGATTGGAAGATTGTCTTAATTTGATCGGACACTACATTCTGGAACTGGTTTGTGTCTAATGAACTTGTCCCCCTTGATGAAGCTCAGTTTAGTCATGGTATGTATCTGTATTTTAAGGTCCAAGAATTCTTCCACTCATCTCTGTTCTCATCTATTAAATTGGATTGCCTGACGGGAACTTTCACAGGGTCGTTGTTCAGATCAAGGCAGATATGCAACATTATGGTAACATTTCTGCAATCATCATCTGGAATAAACGTCTGCATAACCCTGGATCTATGACAGATCTAAAATATGATGGTGGTGATCTGAAGAAATAGGCATGTGAATATGTGCATGGATGTAAGGCATATTAGAAAGCAAAGAACTTGTAATTAAAAAGAAAAGGTGTATTTCTGGTGGATGACATCACAGCTGTGCACGGGGCTCATTGATTACAGAGTAAAAACTCAAGAAAATGCCCCAGTAAATGCCTCATTTCAGGAACGGGGCTTTAATAGGAAACACTGCGGATCGTGACAGGCCACCACCTCCCCTGTGTTCATGTGTTTCCCAAAATAGCCCGTGTCTGTGTGAACGGAGGGTCTGTGGGACACACAGAGAGAGTGAGTGAAAAGAGCCCCACTGACCCAACAGAGGAAAGGTGTCCGCCTGCCCGGCCTGCACACAGACAAAGGATGTCGGATGCGATCGCCGTAGACACGGCCATGACATCAGCCCTCCGAGGCAGCTTTTCCCAAGGCATCCATGCCAAGACGGGCTGGGGCGAAGGGGGTGCGTGCACACAAACACACACAGAACCCACATTCTCCCAGCACACAGAGCCAGGGCCTGCAAGTGGCTAGTGATGTCAGCCCTCTTTCCCACACAGAGAGGAGCAGAGAAACAAACAGTCGCGCTCGGGCCCCATTCTCACCCTCGCCGCAGTTAAAATCAGGGAAGTTAATGAGACTTACATCGTAGGCCAGTGCACTGAATGGCCCTTTTGACGCCGATGGTCCGCATCAGTCAGAGAGGCTGGAGGGGAGAGGCTGGCTGAATCGTGTCTGTTTACTTTCCCTGCTTTTAATTTGCCGAGCTGGCAAAGTTGGTAAAGAAGAAAGACACAGGGGCAGATGGAAGTTCTACTAGCCGGGGAGGGATTCACGACCCCTGTCAGGGACTCTTTGTATTAAAGCTATCTCGTGTGTCCCTCAAACATACAGAGTCAGACGTGCAGTCTCGTCACAGAGACTGAGTGGGTCTCTCAACACTTTTCTGCCTTTGCTGTTTTTGTCTTCATCCTATTGGCCAAAGCAGCAAGAATTTCAATAGCAAGCAAACCCATCATCCATTTCGACCCCCCTGGGTTTTCCTGATGATGCAGGTGAACTGCCCAGTTCTGACCCACGCCTGCATTTCCTCCACCCCCGCATAATCCAACCTCACACACATTGGTTCCTCACACAAACGGCAACAAGGCCGGCACAAACCCGGGGATTTACATCAGAGATGACGCCCTGAACACGTCGGAGTTGAGCAGGACGTGGTTAAGGGTAACACAAGATGGTCCATCCATAGGCTCCTGGGTCCATCTCCCCGAGAGAATGGGAGGAATGTGGCAGTGAGCTCATTTCTCAGGAGGGAGAGAAAGACGGAAGACACTTTGGGAGGAAGGAGAGAGCCATGAAAAACACATTAACTGTCGAAGGAAGGCCAAAGAAGACAAGGCGAATGACAAATGTTTGTGGGATAGCCTGAGACAAAGTGTGGGCAGAGGGAAAGGTTTTTTTAATCTAATTTAGGATGAAGCTTTCCAGAGGCACACTTAATGGCTGGGACACAAATAAGGGTGATGCTGCAATTGAAACTGGGTTCATAATGTCGGTCTGAAATAAGCTTAATGTTTGCAGCCATCTGCACAGTTTCCTCTTAATCCAAAATTGTACTGCTGACTCCACACACTGAGGTCTGAATAACACTGAAGAAACACTTGTCCATTTGAGACAGAGGGCGTACTTGATGAAGCCGGACAGTAGGAGGAAGGACATGAGAGTAATCACAAGGTCGTGAAGAATATGAGGGAAAGTAAAATTGGTAAAATCCAATGTGGATTTAACACTGAACACATGAAAATAAAACATTAAAACATTTAAGTATGTTTATGGAAGGGAAATGGGGAAACAGCTACACTGTAATTATTACCTTGGTGCTGTCATTCCAAATTCATTCTGGCTCGGTGAGGTTTAGTAATGGAGAATCACACACATCTAAGGCAAACAGTTACTGCCCTCTGCTGGCCATAAGCTTTCCACAGACAAGAGTGGGCACCTGTCTCCGGTCAGCAAGCAGTAGGAACTGGTCATCAAAACAACAAACCTTCAGATATTTTCAGCCATGACTTTACATTTTGCTTAATTAACTATGGGATATGTAATAGTTAACTGGATTTATTTATTTGTCTGGAGCTACTCACCAATCACAACACAGTTCCACTAGATTTAGCTATCAAGCTAATTTACATCTGAAGGTCCATCTGCTTAACTCGCACCTGAGGGAAACTAACAGAACATGAATTCAAGCACAAAAGGTCTTCTAAAGAGAAGCTTGGCCAGAATACAGCAGCAGGATGCATTGTTTCAAATGTGGAAAAAATTTGACAGAAAGCCATAGGATTCCTGTTCTCTGCCCAACCAGGTGACGACACCAGGCCAACCCGTGACTAGTGCAACCTGTTTGTCCCACTCAGCTATTCAAGACTGAGAGAGAGTGATGAATCAGAAAAACAAGGTTAACTGTTGGGTCTCTCACAAAAGGAATTAGTTAGAAACTTGCCACTCATTTACCTGGTAGTCAGTTGATCCTGTTTTCCCAGTAAGAAACACCAAACAGCAAACATGTTCCTTCATAATTCGAGTACCAGCGTGGAATCAGAAATTCACAGGAACAATTACATTGAACACATACAGCCCGCAGCACACAGGTCCTTGAAATCAGGAGGGTGCAGGGAGAATCACAAGATGGTGGAACGGCTTTGTGAAATCCTTTACATTACTTTAGCAAAAGAAAGGGTTCAGCAAGACTGGAACTACAGCTACTCATAAATTACATAACAAGTCCAGAAGGGAGGTCAACTTACAGTTGGGCTAGCCCTTACACTGCTCCTGCCATTAGTATAATGTTGGATCAACTTTTACATCTTCACGACACGTCTGCCTATAAACTCCTTCCTTTTTTTAATTATTCCAGCAATGGTACAATTTTCATTTTTATTAAATTTTCTTGCTATTAAGGCTTATCTAAATCTCAGAAGAAATTTTAAGCTATGGGGACGAAAGTACAGAATGGGATGCGATGTACCGGCAAAAGAACTGGCGTCTTAAATAACCGTTCGAAAAAAGTTCTACATTTTAATAAAGTTAATGCTGTAGTACATTGTAGCTAGCGAAACATTTAAATCCAATTGTTTTTTTTTGGGGGGGGGGTTTTGCTTAGTAGCAGTTAGCCAATGCCACTAATTGTGTATTTTGTAGATAGAAAGCTAATGTTTGTGAGCCTAGTGACTAACTAACATGCAAAAGTCACGTGGCTACAGTAATCGTTAGGGGTCTTAGCAAGCATGTTTACGAGCTGAAAATATAGCTAGCACGAACCTCCTAAGGTTAAATGGTATTACAGTTATATATAACTTGTTATTGAAAGTCCGAAATAACTGGAGACATTAAAGTTCACAGACAATTTTGATGTGCTTAATGTTTTATACTTTTAACTCTATTCTTGAATCCAAACTATAATTACTCCTTGAGTAATTATTTACTAGTTATTTATAGAATTTCTGATATATAAAATTAACTCCTTTGATAAATCTACTTTTATGTTTTGTAACAATATCTGTTATGCTGTGAATACAGAAATATTGGATGAATAATTATGGGGACTGAAGAACAATTGTACCGAGAAGGCCTTCTTAATTTTTCTTTTAAAATTTGCTTTCATTGTAAATAAAATAAATAAAATTAAATAAAACCACCCATAGACATAATGCAGCTAGAATGCAGCTGCCTGAAGGAAAGATTACGTTTCTTTATGTTTAAATTCCAAGTTCTAACTACCCGGGCCACCACATATGCCCTACTCGTCAGCCTGGTTTCGCTGGCTGTAAATGTGGCACTGCTAAATGTGATTAAATGGGACACATGATATATCCTCTGGTGCTGTATTTCCATAGATAATGGGGGCATTTTCTGTAGAAGGATTTGCTGGATATTAAGAAGAAAATCACAACCAGACAAATGTATCCTGTTGACACTAAAAATAACCAAAACAACTTTAATGTGATACCACTTTATCCATTTATACAATTCCCTTTTTACTGAAGAAAGGGTGGCACAGAAAGAGCACCCTGGGACTTGAAGTCTAGTACATTAGACACCAGACCGCATGGGTTCGTTTCATTCTACAGCGAACACATTAGGTACAATGGTATTGTTTTGTGACACATTTTAAGCTATGAAGTAAAACAATGAATGCATAAAACATTTCCTTACTTGGTATTTATATGCAGGACTGACGTCATTATGCATAAAGATACATAAGAAAAGAGAATACGTTTTTGTCTAATTTAGGAACGCAGCAGTTCGACTTTGTCAAACCATGGACCATATAAAACAATTGGGAAATTGTCTAGGCAACATAAAACTCGCTCCCTGTGAAATCCAACTATTGTGTGAAATGCCTAAATGCATCACAGTAGCACTTTAGTTAAAACACTAATTACAAAGCTGGCCTAAGTTACTGAAATAACCTGCCGCAGGAGGAGAGTAGCCCGCTAAACCAGGTCTGCCCGGAAGCAAACTCCTGCGCAAGGCTATTTTTTCACAGTATGCCTAAAAGGGCAGACGCTGCAAAATGTTAAGTTTATATAATTTTTTGTTGTAAATTTCATGTCTGGGTACCTTCCGACACGGAATCATCAATTCGTAAACATCGATATGTCAGGACCAATTAAAATATGAACGCTTACATTGTCCCCAACCGTTTTAACAGGCCCCACTCAGCAACAGAATGCCGCAATGGCCCGCGTAGTAATATAATTCACCTCTGCGCCATAACACACCTTTTCATTAATTTCCTCCGCCGCACGATACTTTTAATTAGAAACAAACAAAACTGATGCTTTATTTTCTGTAAAAATGAAGAAACTATTATTTATTTTCTTTAACACAAATATATGTTTTATGGTGTTTAAGAAGTAAATCTGAACCATGTCGTTGTTGGTCTCGTTGCTTGATTGGGTCGTGTGTTGGGTCTACTTTAGAAAAAGAAAAAGTTCCAGTCTAATCCGCCATTTCAGAGTAGATCAGTCGCTTTGTCAAAATAGCTCTGAAATATTACTTTAGAGTTTCGTACAGAAATACTCTTATGTAGACTGTTTAACTGTAGAAGTAAGGCATTGGTCGTCAAATTACAGTTTTATAGCTAACTATACTGAATGAAGGTGCAAGCTAGATCAAGGCTAGCTGGCTAGCTACAAGACTAATCTTAACAACGAGCTAACGTGGTAATAACAAAGCGGTTGGTGCGGAAACGGACAGTTGCTCACTACAATAACTGTTATCCGTACTGGAAAAGCAATCACAGATCTGCTACAGAAAACGCTGACGACAAAGGTGTAATTCTGAGACGAGGAGATGGCGAGCTCCGTTGGAAACGTGGCTGATAGCACAGGTACCGATCTTGATATCCATTGCTAGTTAATATCTCTATGCATGTTTTGTGTAATTGAAACTAATTGGGTAGCTAACACGATAAACCGAGACGTGGTTATCTTGCGAATGTGAACCTGATTTTTAACCCCACATGCCTTGCTGTTGGTCAACTGATTTCGCAGATCATATAGTGTATGCGCGCCTTGGAGCATGTTTAATTTCTCCACCCTCAACCAGTGCACGTTTATTTAAGGACGGAATTTTAATTTTGACCTCGCCGTTTGCAATGAAGCTGGGTTTTTAAAGTGTATTTATGTGTGTATTGTAGTTATAAACACAGGTCAGAAAATCGTGTCTTCTACACTGCTGTGTCGGGTCACTGAAACGGCCATGGTGGGATTTACTGCTTACCGGCATGTCTATCGGTCAAAAGTGACAGTAGAATATTTATATTGGAAAAAGTGGTTAAATATGTCATCATAACTCGAATGAACTGTGAGTTATGTATATGGATAGCTATCGTAGTTGGGTGGTGTTACTAGCACCACCTAGCTACTGGTGGTGTTGAATTCTGCTTTGTCTAACGTTAATAATCTTTTCCCCACCCACACCATTATATCATACTCATTTTTACATTTATTTTTTGAAAATTCCATTTCAATTAATCCAGCACTAATTACGTGTTTCTGTTTTGTGTTACTGCCGGATATTTACAGGCAGAATAGGGCACGGGTCAGGTAGCTACGAATTGTAGCCAAAATGCACACCCTGGCACTCTGCCGGGAAATAGCTGGACCCTGTTCAGTTCCAATCTGATGATTTTTTTTTTTACTTGTTCGTTTATGTTTCTATTATTGCGGACAGAATGATGTCTCATTATTCTTAAATCAATGGCGGTGTCTTAGTGAGCCTTTTAGGAAATGTCTAACACGACGCAGGCGCTCCGTTGATTTGGTACCGAAACGCAAACCGGCGTTATTTGTAGGGTGGTTGGGCCTGAGGCGCTTTCGATATCGTCTACCTTAGCGAGTTCTGGTCTTCTCTAGTCCATTGCTTGAGTTCACAAGGCATAGATAGTTTTGTGGTTTGCCGCTGGGGTTTTTTTCCCGCCGAGGTTGATACATTTCTAGATCTGTCTGAGAAGGAACACATCAGGTTTGGTATTTATTAAATGACAGGTAAAGGACCAATCAATTCGTGCAGGCTGGTATATCTCAGTTAAATTGTGTTGTATTGGAAAAAAGCGCAAATTCGCAGATTTTTGCTTACCATCCAACTGGATAGTGGTTAGTTAGCCATGATAGAAATTACTGGAGTCCTGCCCACATGACAAGTTATTCTTGTGTTGTGGTGGTAGGTAGGGGTTTCCCTTAAGCATACTCTGAAAGTGCTGGCGGGAGACCAAATTTGTTTGTGATCGTATTGAATACAGTTTAATGGATTTCCTAGATGCCAGAACTGACATGGCTAGCTATCTCTAGCAGGGTGAATTTTAAATATTTTGGGGGAGGGGGGCGGTGATCAAAAAACTTTTAAGTGGGTCTCTTTAAATATGAATCCTATACGTAATTTAAACGTATACCTAAATGTAGCTGTATACCTAGAGTTAAATGTTTGGAGTTGGTCTCGTATATTTAACTGTCTTGACAGATGACTGTTTTGTCAGTGGTCCATTCAATGCTGATGAAAGTGCAGAATATCATTTGAGTTTTGATCATTTAAAATTTTCATTCACGTTTTGTTTCCATTTTTTCTAACGTGTTGTTTCCCCCTCCCCCCCTCCCTTGGGTTGTGTTGGTGCTCCAGAACCGACAAAACGTATGCTTTCCTTCCAAGGGTTGGCCGAGCTGGCGCATCGAGAGTACCAGTCGGGTGACTTTGAGGCTGCCGAGCGACACTGCATGCAGCTGTGGCGACAGGAGCCCGACAACACTGGGGTGTTGCTTCTGCTCTCCTCCATTCACTTCCAGTGCCGTCGGCTGGACAGGTGAGGTAGTGTGGTGGAGCTCGGCTTCTGTCCCGTTTCTCTGGGTCAGCTGTGTGGCTGTGGTGGTCTGCTTCTGTCCCGTTTCTCTGGGTCAGCTGTGTGGCTGTGGTGGAGCTCTGCTTCTGTCCCGTTTCTCTGGGTCAGCTGCGTGGCTGTGGTGGAGCTCTACTTCTGTCCCGTTTCTCTGGGTCAGCTGCGCGGCTGTGGTGGAGCTCTGCTTCTGTCCCGTTTCTCTGGGTCAGCTGCGCGGCTGTCGTGGTCTGCTTCTGTCCCGTTTCTCTGGGTCAGCTGTGTGGCTGTGGTGGTCTGCTTCTGTCCTGTTTTTCTGGATCAGCCCTGGTGGGGTTTGTAGGGATGCAGGTGATGGATTTTCCCCACTCTAGCCTTTAATGCTGCATTCATTGCTGTGGCTGTGCCGGCCTGCAGTCTGAGGAGCTCGGCCAGTGAAGCCAAATCCAAACTGAATTCCAATGAGGGAACTCTTAAGTTTTTAAGTCACGGTGAGGTTCAGTAGGTGGTGTACTTAATGATCCGTCTCCTGGCCTGCAGGTCGGCTCACTTCAGTACCCTGGCCATCAAGCAGAACCCCATGCTGGCGGAGGCCTACTCAAACCTGGGTAACGTCTACAAGGAGCGCGGCCAGCTGCAGGAGGCCATCGAGCACTACCGCCACGCGCTCCGGCTGAAACCGGACTTCATCGATGGATACATCAACCTGGCTGCCGCACTGGTGGCCGCCGGAGACATGGAGGGGGCGGTCCAGGCCTACGTGTCTGCCCTGCAGTACAACCCCGTGAGTGACGGCAAGTCAGCGCTGCTCTCGGACCAAGGGCTGCCAATGTCTCGGCTCTAACGTGCGTTTGTGTTCTATCACAGGACCTCTACTGTGTTCGCAGCGACCTGGGGAACTTGCTCAAAGCGTTGGGGCGTCTGGAAGAGGCTAAGGTATGTCTCAGTGGATCAGTCCCCACAATGCTCGTTTTGTCCGTCTCTTATTTTATCTTTTTTATTTTTAATTTTTTAGTAGTTTTAATTTTTCATTTGAATCCCCCTTTTACTCTGGCCCCCTGCCCCACATTGGGGGTAACTGAAGCCTCTCCTCCCCCATCTCTCTGCTCCCACTGCTGACGGTGTGATTCTCTAGTTGTCATTTCTCTGGTCCCTTCCACTGCCCGATACCTCCACTCAAGCCCCTGGGCCTCGTCCCTCTGTCTGCAAAAAGCTGCAGTCTGGCCAGTTCTTTTCCCCTCTCCCTATTAGGAACGAACAAAAGGCAACATCTTCCCTCACACGCACGCACATGCTAACACACTTCTGCGTAATTACAAACGCACGCAGTTACGCACAACTTCTCACTTTTTTAATCAGAACATCTTAAAACTTTATTAGTAATATAACTTTTTCTATAGGTTCACCCAACTACTGTTACTGTAATCCAATATAAATCCTTCAAAATGTGTGGCTGGTCTGCTGGCCTCTGTCCCGGGGGGGGGGGGGGGGGGGGGGGGGGGGGGGGGGGGGGGGGGGGGGGGGGGGGGGGGGGGGGGGGGGGG
>JAOYSI010009790.1:0-10716 GCA_025775065.1 Hiodon alosoides
TAAACATACCATACAAAGGTAGGTCTTTTGTTTCGTCTATTTCTTATAATAATACATCAAAATGAATGCATAGCTGCCATATAAAATACTAAGTAAGTTTGGTCTTACAGCGTTTTAATTGTCGTATAATTTAAATTTTGTTTAATTAGGTTTTGATCAATATAGCTTTTTTAAATGTAGTGCTATTTAATCTATCCAGTAACGATACCGTAGATAAAGGAAATGATGCAATATTTTTGGAGTTTAATAGTTTAATAAAGAGACGGGGAAACGGTCGGTACACTGTAGGTCAGCATCGATCATACCGCCCCCGTCTTCATCCCTCCTCTTCGATAACAGCACTTATCGTCTGGTGGAGGAGCGTGCAGTCTGACGCTTTTAGATTAGACTGACCAGGTTAATGCCTGCGTTTTTGACCCCAAACTGTAGGGTCGGGACTAGCTCTACAGTTGAGGATGGGAGAAAGCCGAGGCAGGTTTCAGATCAAAACTCTCGACAAAATTACGACTGCGAGAAAAGTGTCAAAGGAGGGCACGCTGAGACTAAAAGTGATATTCTTGGATGACAGTGAGCAGATATTCGAAGTAGAGGTAAGAAAAAAAATCGTAATTGTTGTCTTTATTTGGTTATCGTTATTATCGTATTATTATTTAGTGTTGTTTAGTTTTATTGTCATGTATGATGATTAAAATGTTTGACGGAAATTATAATTGATTGGTGTTTAACATAAATGCAATTAATATAATCTCACATGATTTTTTTTACACTTCCATAGTATGGCTCCTTGTTTGTTTCTGTTGTCTCTCGTCAATGATTTAATCATTTCCCTTAAACTATTTAGGTGAGAGCTATAATATTCTTTCCTTTCCCTTTTGTTCACATGTTGTGTTTTTTTGCATTGCAAACAGTTTGTGGCAACACTGATGCTGTGTAAACCCTGGCAGTCGCTGAGGCCAATAAATTGGTTCCATTAATCAGTCCCACTAACCCTAACTTTTAACAGCATCATACCCGGGCCATGTGTTTTCTCTTAAAGCCAATGATGCATTTCTCTGTATGGCTATTGTCTTTTCAATAATCACTTTGGTGTGGTCCTGGTTGTATGTTTAGAGACAGTTACAGATACAGTTATATGCCAAGGGTTTGAGGAAATTGTGTAAAAGCATTCCGCCCCACATCTCCTGGCTACTTGGAGGTCTTTACAATCGGAGCATCTGCCGACGGCATGTGCGTATGCGTTGTGACCTCATCTTCCTTGTGTTTTCCTTGCAAACCAGTCCCATTACGGGGCCCATTATCTGGCCTCTTGCCGTGTACGAGGCCTTTATGTACAACGGCCGGAGGACACACTCTGCGTCTTTTGTATGTGTGTGAGTGTGTGTGAGCGCAAGTCTGTATTTGTGTGTCTGTATTTGTGTGTCTGCATTTGTGTGTCTGCATTTGTGTGTCTGCATTTGTGTGTCTGCATTTGTGTGTGTGTGTGTGTGTGTGTGTGTGTGTTCAGCATAGAGAGTGTGGAGAAGTAGGTAGGGGGGTGGAGGGGATGATAGGCACAGAGCTCTGTATTAGCTGTGCGCAGAAGGAAGTGGAGCATCTTCCCCACTGCGACGGGGAGCGTCAGACTGGTAATGAGTTGACATGAGATGCATTGGGGAGACATTGCTAATTACCGCGTCATTAAACACCAGGCAGAGTCTGCTGAGTCACGACCCTGCACGCTTTCGTCTCCACAAAGGTCTCTCCTGTTGTGAGGTGTGGTGGTCTCACAACCGGTTGGACGTGAATGCTCCCTTTTTAGGATGGTGTTGCACGCTTGCAGAGAAGCAGCTAGACTCGCATTGCTGGTTGGTGAGTGGCTGTGGTGCCACTTCTTTCTCACTCTCTTTTCTTTGTCTTTGTCTAACTGGGACCCTGCAGTGGCAGGGTAATAGTGCCCTTCTCCCTCCCACGGGGCAGTTAAACACCGGGTTACAGGCGGGCGGAGGTCAGTTGTCAGCGGAAAGTATAGCCCACGCGACGCCGCGCTAACGCCCCTCTCCTTCTCTAATGACACCACAGCAATTACTCTCAGTGAGGGAGTCCGTGTTTGGCTCCATGTCAGCCTCCTAGGCAGAAGGATCATTTAGGAGTGGATTTCTCCGCCAGCTTGCTAAGAAAAGCACCGATCCGAAAGAACCGTGATGAAGAAGAATGAGGCAGAATGTGGTCACCATGCAACTTACAAAATTCTTCATTGAATATTTAGGGTTCTTTGTCATTTGAAGCCAAATACTATATGTGACTAAAATGCTTTGCTTTTTCCAAGTTTTATGCATTGGTTTAAGCAAGTTTATCCATAGCGACATACCGAGCATCAGTAGGTAGCTATTCAATATGTCTTATGTGTTGCATTACAGCCAGGGATCCTGGGAAATGACTTCCACAACAAAGTCTGTGGGCACCTAAAGCTACTGGAAAAAGAATATTTTGGGCTGGAGTTTCGCCATCACAGCGGCAGATACGTGAGTGACTGGTGGGGAGACCACCTTTGACAGAGGTTTGGCTGGAGATTATTGCAGGACAACATCATTCTGAGTGCAATAGGCCTTCAAGGTCTCGTGCATGGGAAATGTTAACAGCTCCACCCTACTAGTTTTATGGTGCTTGATTAGTTATAAGCCAGGGAGAGCTTTCAGGTCAAACGCTCTAAAGTTAAACAGTCAACAGTCTGGAAATAATGAGTTTTGAATGAAAAAGTTTTCGTTTTAGGTGTGGCTGGAACCACTGAAGCCTCTGGTGAAGCAATTTAAAAGTAAGTTCTGGGAAATGTTGGCAATTCTTTCAAATTCTTTTTTTAAAATGCTACCTTAGAACAGGAAAACAATGCCCTTAATTGAAGTGTTTTTGAGTGACTCCAAACACTTGTGTCTGTGAGAGTAAATGATAGGGAAAGCAGGTTAAAAAAAGGACCTCTTACCTGATCATGTTATTTTAAAATGTCATGATTGCATTGAGATAATGACGGAAGTGGCAAGTTTAAACACAGTCTCCATTGGTATTAGATAAGAATCGGTATAAACATAAGATCCCCCCAAGAGCTGAAAGACACTTGCATACTCAATGTTTACTCCACCTGTGGGTCATTGGCAGGAATTAGAGCTGGATATAGTCATCACACAGCAGCACCAATTATGCAGACTTCTTATCGATCCAAAGTGTTGCAATGATAACATTTATAACTTGTAGATACTTGGCATAGACTCCACAAAACCGAAAAGTTTTTTCTCATAAGTTTTTTTTTGTGTTTTCTCCCTGATTTTGAATCGTAAATTGTGTTAATGAATCTCAGCTTGTTGCTATAAAACCATTCACAGGGAGGGTGAAAGTACATTTCCTCCAATCTCAGTCGCCTTCAAGCATCCAACAATTTTAAACTCAGCAGGCTAAACTTCCCGCAAGAGAGTTTCAGTTCCGATGGGGAAGGCAATGCTAAGCCTGAAAGCTGAATATTTTTAAATTTACGACAAGGGTAAGCAATTAGGTGATGCACTCAAATAGAGTTCCCGGCATGCATGCTGAATTTATCAATGGCGACATTCCAAAAAGCTTAGACACCAGAACTTATACCTGACCTGACTTTAATATCTCTAGGTCTCATACATCATTACAGGTTCCCTAACTCACACGCAATTTATTTTAGCCATAGTTACAATGATTCTGAGTAAGCTTCCGTATCCCCCTGAAGCTGAACCTGATCTTTATATTGCTTAATATTATTATTATATCTATGGGTTTATGTCAGCAGGCTGGTTCTCTACTGTCACAAGGTTAAATACTTCCCAGAAAAATATCCCTAGACATAGAAAGGTAAGTTGCTGAAGGAAATGTTTTTTTCCTTTGTATGTCATGATGGCCGTTCTTCATATTCCTTTCCTGCCTTCTCTCAGACACCAACGATTTGACACTGCGCTTCATCGTAAAATTCTTTCCCCCGGACCCGGGACAGCTACAGAAAAGCTTAACTAGGTTGGTTTGATGATAATGTGCTTGCCTCTGACGTTTGTTTACCTGCTGTATCATTATAATAGTGCAAGTTCACTAATATGGGTTTACATGTTGCACCAGTACCAAGTGTGCATTATCAGTGTCACGTTTCTAACTTGTGCATTGTATGTGAAGGCAAGTGAGATCATTGCTATGTGCTAACCTGTTGCATTTGTGCAGGTGTGTCGGGTCACTGACTGAACCCTGTATTTCTGCACAGGTATCTGTTTACACTGCAGATCAAGCAGGACCTGTCAAATGGGAGTCTCACATGTAATGATAATAGCGCCGCCCTGTTGGTATCCCATATATTACAGTGTAAGTGAAGTGGGGGCAATTACCTTCAGCCATACTGACAATACAGTAATGATGCGTTGTTCATTCATACTACAGAAAATGATTACTCATGGGCTGCAGTGGGGAAGACAGACCAGTTCCCTCACCAGCTATGGTTCTGACTTGCAGCAGAGCTGGGTGACTATGATGAAGAGCTGGACGTGCAGCACCTGGAGAGCAAGCAGTACGTCCCCAACCAAGAGTATATGGACCACAAGATCATCCGCTTCCACAAGAGGCACAGGTACCTCCTGGTCGGCACCTGATATATAATCTGATCCAGTCATGGGGCGGATCTGCTGTGAGGAACAGGTCCAGCCCACCGAGTATTAATGCCTTTAATGTGTCCCTAGATGAAGTTGTAGAGGTTATTAATGCCTTTAATGTTTCCCTAGATGAAGGTGTAGAGGTTATTAATGCCTTTAATGTGTCCCTAGATGAAGGTGTAGAGGTTATTAAAGACTTTAATGTGTCCCTAGATGAAGGTGTAGAGGTTATTAATGCCTTTAATGTGTCCCTAGATGAAGGTGTAGAGGTACACCAGCTGGTTTCCTGCTACCGAATGTGTTGGTGGGGGAGGTGAGGAGCAGGCGTAGACGGGCTTCTGGCATTGATGTGCATTTCCCACTGTGTCCCACAGGGGTCTGACTCCGGAGGAGTCTGACATGCAGCTCCTAGAGGTGGCCCGGAGGCTGGACATGTATGGGATCCGGCCGCACGCGGCCAGTGACGGGGAGGGCATGAGGATCAACCTGGCCGTCACGCATATGGGCGTGCTGGTCTTCCAGGTACAAACCCATCTACCATCCTCCACCCCAAATCCCCTCCACTAACAACGTTAACATAGTCTGCCTCCACTCACAGCACTGAAAAAGAAACTTTGTGCCTAGGGGATTGACCTCCCTCCATCGTGTATTTCAGGGAAACACAAAGATCAACACCTTCAGCTGGGCCAAAATCCGCAAGCTGAGCTTTAAACGAAAACATTTTTTGATAAAACTTCATTCCAAGATTGTGGTGAGTGGGTGTTTCATTAATTTTGTTCAGAGCTGGTGTGAACAGACAAGGAAAGAGGGTCATGACATGACACAAGCTAAAACTCAAGCTAAAAAAAAATCAAAAGCCTCACTGTGTTAACTGTGTTGCAGTATTACTGGAAGACGCACTGGAACCCACCTGTATTCCCAGCACGGCTAACAGGGTCTCTCTGCTTGTCTCCCTTCGCTCCCGCGTTGGCCCAGCCGTCAGACAAGGACACGGTGGAGTTTTCCATGGCAAGCCGGGATGTCTGCAAGGCCTTCTGGAGGATGTGTGTGGAGTACCATGCCTTCTTCCGCCTGTCAGAAGAGCCCAAGTCCCGCCACAAGTCCCTCCTCTCCAGCAAGGGCTCCAGCTTCAGGTACAGGTAAGGACAGCCGTTACAATTACAGCCTGGGCTAAGCATATTGGCGCTGCAACTGGAGTGGCTGGGGTTATATTTATGAACCTGAATTTCTCTCATTTTTGTCAATATTGTGGGCATTTAGTGAGCTCGGTTTTGACTGGACACCCTTTCCTATGGTGGTACTTTTATTTGTCTCCCCCTTCAGTGGCAGAACTCAAAAGCAGCTCCTGGACTGTGTGGGTAGAGAAGAGAAGAGAAGCTTGCCCTTTGCAAGGTAAGGAAAAAGCATTTTCCAGTTTGGATTTCTTCTCATCCAAAAATTGGTTTTGGTAAAGAAATTGACTTCTTCAGATTTCGGAGTGCCACATCGAAATAATCACGTCACTGAAACAATTAAGTGATGAGATACGATACCCAAGACTATTAATGTAGTGACAACCCTCCTTCAGTAACTCAGTCTAGCCTTAATTATTTGAATCCCCTTCTAAAAAATTTTGAATCGTCAGTTAGTACCAACAAGCTTTCTAGTGTGTTGAGTGCAGGGGCGCCTTCAAGGTATTTACTGAAGTGGGGGTGCAGGAATTTAGGGGAATGGGGGACGATGACAAATGGGGTCACCCCCCCCCACCACCACCACCACCACCACGTACATTTCACATGATCAGATCTAAGTGTCCACACCCCAGGCTGTAAGAGGCTGTCTAACTGACTGCAGAAAGCTAGCTGACTAGCTAGAAGAGGCTGGCTTGAGGCATGCACGTTAAAATAAAACAAGAGTTCAAGTTAAATTAGCCTGCCATTAAAAGCTGCCTCAATGACTGATTAATACTTCAGGCTATTGGTTAAGAGATTGGTTATATGTGAAGGACAGTACCAAAATGTTGTGATAGCGATTTGAAGCATTGCTCAGGAGCTACACAATAGCGAAGATTAAATTAGTACTGTGGCAGTAATTTTTTTGTTTTACAATTTTTTTTTTTGTTTTACTGTCTTTTGGGTGCCTTTTATTCTCACTCTGAATGAATTCAATGTTAGTTAAGTTAGTTTGTGCCAGGCTCAGCTTGCGGTGGGGGTCATGCTGTGATAACGAGGAGATACTCACATAAGATTACGTTTCTAAAACATTACTTTAAATTTTATAAAAATGCAAAAAAAAATTTTTGCAAGCCCTCCCCCACCTCCAGGGGCCAGAAACCTGTGGTTGAGTGTGTCTCTTTGAGTTACAGGAAGTACTACAGGACCCACTTTGACACACGCCAGTGCAGATCTTCTCCTGATCTCCTAACTGACGTCTCCAAAGAGGTACGCAGTTATTAACTAAGAATATTTGTGGCGTTATGCTTCCTGCTGACTTTATCAATTTGTGAAAAAGAGAGGGAGAACACCAATGGTATATGATTCAGAGGTCTCTCAGTTCGGTTCGGATTCAGTGTTTTTATTAATTAATTCAGTTGTTACAATTAATTCAGTCAATTAAGTATTCTGAACTGGACACTTTTGCTTCGGGCTTAGGTAATTCCATGAATTCTCTTTACTTTAATATTAAAATGAAAAAATCACCTAGTAGTATGAATTTACATTGCCTAAAGATATTACTGAACATTTGAGAACCCTTGAACATTTTGACAGTTTGTTGAGTTACGCTCTAAAACCTAAATGCAGCTAAATGTTTTTATTTTTCAAATGATCAGCACAACTTACTCAACACTAGGAATAGGCTAGGAAATGTATCTTGTGAAACAAGTTAGTTAAAACAAAAAAAAAATTTAAACTGAAATGTCTGGGTTAGATTAGGTTAGATTATTAAAACACTCCAGTGAGTCAGGCAGAACCTTTAGCTGATATCGCATCGATGAGTTCTTTACCTGTCAATACCAGGTTTGCTCACTTGATTGTGCAACATTCACAGTCTTGGCAAAATTGAAGGCAAATTTCGGAATTAAAAAGCTGAAGCACTTTGTGTGTTCATCGACTTGAGTCACGGTCTTACCCATCCTTGTGAAACAGCGACTGCAGGTTTTTTGTGTGTGCTGTGCTTTTCAGCAGCTTTACGACCAGACCCAGACACTCCCACACTCCAGTCTAGCTTCGGCCTGCAGCAGGAAGGACAAGGTCCCAACAGCGCTCGGGGGCCAGCACAGAAAATTAGTCTCAGAGGTGATCTTTGCTAGAGAGCTTGAGCGCTCTCATTCCCAGGCCCCCGAACCCAGCTCCTCCTCCGCTGATGTGGAAGCAGTTCCAGAGAGGCGGGGCAGGGGTGTGGGGGCCAGGAGACAGCGAGCAGCTGGCTCCTGCCAGGGGGAGGGCATCTGGGGGCCCCTGCGGGCCAACACTCATCAGCTGGTACTGCTCTACCCAAACGACCCACACCTGAAACTGCACCCGGTCCTGCCCACCTTCCCCCTGGCTGCCCAGGCCTACCCAGCGGGACGTCTCCAGCCGCCACCCACCAACTACGGCACCCTGGTGGACGAGGCCATTCGTTCATCTACCTTCTCCACACCCTCTTCCCTGTCCCCCCGGCTTCGCCAGCGTCTGAGACCGAGCCGACCGGGGCTGTGGCCAGGCAGCATGGGGACCAGCCGTGGTGGCCGGCTGGATTTCAGCCATGCTGAGATGGGCCACTTCAGCGATGACTGCAGCTACCAGACCGGCCTGCCTCGGCGCTCCTGGAGTCAGTCTGACGTGAAGTTCCAGCGGCCCTCAGCCGCCGTCCAAGCCTCTGAGTTCCGCCCCTTGGGACATTACCCCCACCTATCGCGGCGCCAGACTCCTGCAAGACCCACCTACCTCCCCCTCAGCTCCACCCTAATGCCCGAACGACCCACCTCCCTCTGCATGCTAGGAGCTGGAAGCTGCAGTGACTCTGACTCTGAGGTCTTTTACCCATACTACTGCCCCACCCTGGGCATGCTGGTAAGTGCTGGCCCCCTCGCACGGATGCGGCTATCCTCCGGCAGTCTGCAGCTAGAAGAGGAGGAGGAGGAGGAGGAGTCTTTCAACTTAAGTGACAGTGAAGGCGTTAATCCTTGAGCCAATAAAATTACAGCATGGGTGCAGGCAATGGCCCCTGCAGTCCTAAGCCAATCACAACAGATAGTGTTGATCCATAAAATTCCTGGATGATAACAATTGGTCAAGAAAGGTTCCTTTTTTATATAGCCGCCAATAAGGATTAGCAGAAGCTAATAGGCTCCATAGGCTCGTGCTGAATTTGTAATAATATAGTCAAAGCCCCTGGGCAAAACAGAGAGCCTAAATATTTGTGTCTGATTGGAATAAAGATGATCAGTATAAATTGTTAACTTAAGCATTTTAGCATTAGTATTTTAGTACTTAAAAGTGAATTAAATTGTCAATTAATGTTGTTAATGTATATTTTTTTATCAGTCTTATAATTACAAATGTTTGTAATAATTACAATTAAAATATTACCATACTGATTGTGTGTGTGTGTGTGTCTGTGTGTTTGTGTGTCAGTGTGTATGTGTGTGTACATATATCATTTCCAGACTATGCAGTGACTGTAAAAGACTGTGACAGCTAAAGCCCCTGAATCCATGATTTTCTTGCAATGCTTCTGATCGTACATCGGCACACATCATCAAGACTAGAAATTAATAAATCAGAACAACTAATAACCAGCACATTCATTCCCTTCCTCACAGCTTTATAGGCCAGAAAAGCCATTCAGGACAAAAGCCAACAAAACGTTTTTCGGTAGTAGTAGAAAAATTGAATTGTAATTCATAGATGAACCTTTTTAAACATAGCAATGGCAAAGCAAACAGACCTCCAATTCAGCTTTTTCCAGTCCTTCACATCTGAAACATCTGGAGAAAAGAAGTGGATTCTTGCATTAAATAAGCTATTACTGACTGAGCAAAGTGCAAGTCTCTCTCGCTGTTTGTGAAATGTTAATTTTTACCGATTAGCGATTGATGTCACCGTAACACTTGGAGCAGTATGTAAAATGTTAATTCCCATTTGCTAATCATATTATGTGAGCGCTACAATATTAAATATTTATTATCAAAACCAAGATAAAAAAAAACATTTACAAGACTAGTGACTTTGTAGTCGGACATCATATGATGAGCACCAAAAGACCAAATGTTTATTTATATATATCAGTTACGATATTACTTCCCTGGAATCAGTTACAATATTACGGCCCTGGAATCTGTCTGGCAAAGTTAACCAGAGAAAGGCTGAATTAAATTACACTAACTGGCACCATTTGACAATCTGTTCCAATAATATCAAGATATCTAAAACCACAATACACCCAGCCTGATCTCTAGCAGAAATAATGTAGAGAAAATGACCCTTTTGGATATGATTCTTCAAGTTCTATGGTGAACTACTGGGATATTTATACCTGGGAGAGTGTATTTGTGGGTGATTAGTCAAACTCATTAGTCAAACAATGCTCTCCTGCATCCCACAAAAGACATTCTGTGTGTGACTTAATGGACTGCAGTGAGGTTACTTGCATACAGTGTATGAGCTCCTCTTATCAAAAGATTCCTATCTTCATCGCACATATAAATAAAAAATAAGTAGTCAGAAAACATTTGTTTGGTTTAAATTCCTTCATCGATGTGTCTTTCACCAGCATGATTAAAACAAACAAAACCAAAGCAGTGACATATGAAATATCTTTAAAAAATATGAAATAATATTCCTATGAATCATGGAAGTCACAAATGCACATCTCAAAGTTGAACCAGCTGATGACTGATCTTACAGTTTCCTTTTTAACAATGCCAATGTTTCACTGATTTAGGTGGAGAGGAATCGTTCTTTGGAGGACCAAATGGTACGGGTTCTTCAGCAGAAGGAGGAGTTGCAAGTCCGCAACAAAGACTACCAAGCCCTGATTCAGTAAGGCCAATTTTTTCCTTTGTTCCTTGTTGCATACGTTTAGTGACAAGGTTAAGTTATTATAGCCTGACCCAGACCAGGTTTTT
>JAOYSI010009791.1:0-10716 GCA_025775065.1 Hiodon alosoides
ACACAGAGCAAACTGCTTATAAGAAATACTGTTATAGTAACCAGCCACTGTTACAGATCAAAGACCATGGAAAAGAAACATTCTTATACTATCACTGTCAATGTTAGTATAATACTTTGCATTCAGTAATCAAACATGGCTAGCATAACATATGTAGTATGTCATTAAATAAAATACATTAGGGCAAAATAAAGATAAACACATTTTAATTTATAAATTGTTACTTGCTACCCATTTGCAGAACCTGTCACGTTAAATGCTAAAGACGAAACACTGTAAGTTGAAAGCCATTTTCCATGGACAAAAAGCACCGTCTTATTTTATCTTACAACACTAGCAAAAACAAATCTACTGTATTTTTCTTTATTTAAATTTTTATGTTTTCTCCCCAATTTTGAATCAGCAATTTGGCTAATGCTTCTCATCTAGTCGACTCTAATCCTGCAACCATACACATGGGGAGGGTGATGGTCTGCTCTCTACAGTCTACGTAGTCCGCTCAGATTCTGGCCCGACTGTTGTCAGTGACGAGCTGATGGAAGCCCCGCTGATTTAATCCACTCAGCAAGTTGTGCACTAAAGCTCTGGTCTCCCGGTCACAATCAGCAAATTATATGAGCTGCGTTCAAAACAGCAAACTCCAGCAAATAGGACTCTGCGCTCGAGTGAGAGCCGACTGAACTACTTTGATTAAGATTTATGTTAAAATCCAAGGACGTATTTAATTTTTGAAATTGGATCCTCATGGATTTGACCCATAGGAGACCCTCTCTGTCTCTACTTAGTTGGCCACAAGAAGAAGCAATACCACTTAAAATGAGGCCTGTACCAGTGGCCTCTCTTTTCCCGATTCAGGCACGATGACAGGACTCCACTGCTGTCTCCCTAGGCAGGCTTTAACGCAGGTGACGGAAAGCGGTATTTCAACATCCCGGGCTCCCGCAACGACAATATAGTGAACGTGGAGGGGACCACCAATGTAGGCTACCCTGGCCGCTGGGTTTTCCGCATTGACGATGCCCAGGTGCAAGTGGGTGGCTGCAATAACTCAGGTGAGATGTTTGGTGTTGGAAAGACCCAAGTAGGGTGTTCCTTAAATGGTTATGATGTTAAACAGCAAAACATCTTATTTCACACATATCTTTAATTTCCTATATAATTAAAAGTGGTGTGGATTTGGAAAAAAAAATGTTGTGGTAGGAACATTGAACAGATCCTTAATGTGGTTTTTAGAGCTTTAAGATGTAAGCAGAAGGACCAGTTTGTGGCAGCAGTTTGCTTTTCTTTTCCTTCCTCAGCGTCTGTGTGCCCGAACCTCAGACCATGCCTGAACAAAGGCCGCTGTATTGATGACTGTGTCACAGGCAACCCCTCCTTCACCTGTTCTTGCCTAGCTGGCTTCATTGGACGAAGGTGCCAAATAGGTATGCTCTAACATTAAAGATGTTGCATCCGGTTTTATTTAATTTAGTGAAAACAGTGCCTATGCTCATACATGTCGTATTTGAATTATTATACCATAATAAGGTTGAATAAAAGCTTCCAGTTTATCCAGCCTGCTCAACTTTGTATTTGTATTTTGTAGCAGTGGTCTAAATTCCCAAGTTCCCAAACAGTGCAAAACCTTCCAGTTTCCCCTGCAATGTGTTTTTTTTTCTTTTCTCATAGATATAAATGAGTGTGCCTCATATCCCTGTCAGAATGGGGGCATCTGCATAGACAAAACAAACAGCTTTACTTGCCAGTGTTCACCTGGATACAAAGGTCTGCTGTGTGAGATAGGTACTATCCTCTACCTTTGTTTTATCCGATACGACAACAATACATATTTTATCCTTGTTAGTGTGTTCACTCCTATTCGACTGTTACTGCCTTCTTAGCATACAGGCCTCCCATGTCTTTCTTGTTACCCTCCTTATTGACCCTCTGTCTTTAAATCCCAAATTTACTGAGCTGATCAACCTTCAGCTCCTCCCATTACTTTCCAGTTTATTTTTCTGTGTAGACTCTTTTATTCCCCCTTGTGGTGAAATTGACCGCTGCCCTGTAAACCCTCCACCACCTCATTTGTTCCCCTGAACAATGCACCACCTGTGGTCCCAAAGTCCAACTAGTGGAGACATATCAGAACTTCTTTTATTACATCTCACCGCCAACAGCGCATATGTGTATAGTGAGGGGAGCAGTGTTACAGATTTATCTGAGTAAGTAACCAGCATCTCTCTCACTCTGTGTGTGTTGACCGAAGACATTGACGAATGCCATGAGAGACCCTGTCATAATTAAACCCTGTGTATCCACGACGTAGACAATTTCACCTGTGTGTGCAAACTTGGTTTCACCGGGGCTCAGTGTGAGATAGGTGAGCATATTGGCAGTGTCCTGCAGTTGACAGATTTTTCTCCACTCAGCAAATACCTCTAGTTTACTTCTAAAAGTTTCTTAACTGTACCCTGCTCTTGGCCTGTAGTCTCATCTGAAGCTGTCTTAATTTCAAATTCATGTTTAAGCATGACTTCATTAACTTTCTTTAGCACCGCAGTAAATAAATATACTGATGACTAAAAACTAAAAAGTCCCACTTTCATGATTGTATGTTTTGATTTAGATATCAAGGAGTGTGATTCGCAGCCATGTCTAAATGGAGGAGAGTGTATCGATTGGGTGAACAACTACACCTGTGCCTGCCCTAGCCCATTTACCGGGACGCATTGTGAGACAGGTGGGAAAACCCTTCTTACTATCGGGCCCATCTCACGAGCAGTGCTCTTGTCTCTGCATTACATACTTTCACAACAGACAGCTTCACCAAATGATTAAACTTTTTTTCCTCGCTTTGATGGTTCATACTATAAATGTTCATATAGCTAAGAAGTTACTTTCCTTTTCTGTTTGGATGACTCTGGTTACAAACCACATTTAAGAGTGAACCCTAAAACCCCTCAGAAAAAAAGACAGTACCCTTTGTGTGATAGGGCCAGAAGTTATTAATTCCAGAATTTACCACATATCCATATAAGTTTGTTGTGATTTAATTGCTTTGGCACATGCGATTCATTCAAGATTCATTGTTGTTTAATTCATAATACAATCTAGATCCCATTACCTGTATTGCTCTTTGTTTTTGTTCTACATTTACGGTACAAATTATGTCCAATGACCAGTATCTGTATGCCATGATTTTTAAATATGAGAGGAAAAAACTAAATGTTTAAACCATGCAACCCCAAAAGTCTATTTCTCCTCTAAGATCCATGTTTCTTAGCAAACATTTTCTTAACTGTGAATGTAGTTCTAGTATTTTAATATAATTTCTTTCAGGGTCTGTATTCAAAATGGCTCCCCTCTCCTGGAGAGAGTTATCTGAAAGCAATGGAAATAATATGATCTGGAACAAAGTATTCACTTGGATTAACATTTTTCACATTTTGATTATTACCATTGAAAGCATCCGGGCTGTGTTATATCTTTGAATACATCAGTCATAGAAAATACAATTGCAAATGCTCATCTGGCTACTACTGTCACAAACTGTGAAAGTGACAACGCACAGCATAATCCCCTCTAAACTCTCAGGCAGAAATGAGCAATAGAAAGATATCCATAATATACTTGATATCTAGACTGGCTTCCAGTCAGCTCCCACGCAACAATCTTGAAAGTGGCCTTTGAAGTGGTTTCTGGGAAGTGCTGCTCTGTTAATGGATTACTTTAATCTCCTAGTTAGCCATAGAACCAAGAAACGACAGTTGCTTAATGTTGTAAATAATTCTTTTATGGCACATTTTATTAGTTTACCAACAAGAGGAAATGCTTGTCTAGACTTAAAAGACCCTTTTTACGAGGCAATGTCGATGTTTGGTATATAGTCCTTAAGCCACTCCCTTAGGCTCTCAGACACTGTACTTAACTACTTTTGAAGAACATTGTTGAATAAATATGTTGTGTCCAGCGTGTTTTTTTTTTGGTCAGGACACTATACTATAATGTAACATGAATATGCAAGCTATATTTATTTGTTTGTTTTAGAAAATTATCTGTATTATTTAACCTGCTGAAGCCATACACTGCATACACTTTTTTAAAAAGATCTTTAATTTGAGACATTGCAAATTCTTACTATTCCTCACCCTTGAGCTGAAATAACTATCAGCACATATATAGAATCTCTTAAATCTTTTGAATACCTTCCTGCCTGGCTCACTTGGAAAGTGCAGTGGAAAATGGCACACAGTCATCCAAGGAATAGAAGGTAGCAGCGCACAGCCAAGACAGACCAAGTGCTTAATAGGCCTGGAGATCAAAGTCACAGGCCTCACAGACGCTCAATGAAAGTGTCTCTGGTGAATTAACAATCTATTAATTACCCTGAGGGTTATACATTTTGATCAACAAACATTTCCCACATTATCAAAAAAATTATATCCCTTGGACTTCAGGAAGGAAGGAAGCAATTTAGGAGTGATGCAGCCACTTCCTTTGATCGAGTGCAGCAATTATGGGGGAATGGGAAATAAAAACATACCTCTGATTTGTACGGAGGAAACAAATTTGAGGTTTGATGCATAATCAACCAGTCCTGTGAACTATGTTGGGAAAAGTGTTGGGCTGTGTCTCTCATGATTAGTTTTCATGTTAAAGAACATATACCTATGGTATTTCTGTAATTGTTATGTAGGGTGAGTAAGATGTTGATTGGTAATATATTTATGGCATGATTTGTGTGATTTTAGTATAGCAAAATTTGAATTTGAACCTCTAAATCCCAGGGCAAGTAATAAGCATCTTCAAACCAGACTGCCTAGAGTTTTTTTCTAATTTGTGTGTGCATCTATAGAGGAGTGTCCATGCCAGAATGGGGGTGTATGTGTGGATAGCAATGCCACCTGTGAATGCCCAACAGGATACACTGGCATCTACTGTGAGTTTGGTATGTATTCACTTTCAAATAAGCATTTGATTAGGTCACCAAAAAACCAGAAGCCCCATGTAATTTAATGAGGGAAATCTATATGTGTGATTGCATAAAAAGGGATTAACCATGTGTCCTTGAAAACTTATAATCACATCCCAGTTAACTTAAAACCATGACATTTCTCTAAAATTGAAATGTATTAATAAAATACTAATGCCATTTGAGAATTTTTTAAGTCAGCACACCTGGATGGTTATCTGCATCCCTTCTGTACTGGCAAAAGTTTAATGAGGAGTGGAACAGTGGTTTAGTAATTGGACTTGAAACCAAATTACTGTTGCTCAATACATCAACTATGCAACTAAATAATCAGAATAATTCCAAAACCTTTAACTCCACTGTACTATTCTTGCAATTGAGTAAATCTGTTGAGACACTGATAATGAGGACCAGTCGTGATGCAGTGCCTTTCTTATGAGTAGTGTCTTGTTTAGTGGAGGTTTGTAAGATTTGTAATTTGTAATTTGTAAGATTTGTAAGATTCCGCTGCCAAATCTTACATGCACGCATCCCCCACCCCTCCCCCTGTTGTCTAAGAGATCACTCAGACACCTTGCAGTACCAACAGGCCGTGCCCCGATGGAGGACCTTGCTTGGAATACGGTGGCACCTACCTGTGCACTTGCCAGACTGGCATCAGTGACCTCGACAATAAGGACTTTTACCCCTTCGGTAAGCAGATAGAACAAAGCGACAGCACTCAGTGCCCAGCTGTGTGCATGTGGAGGGGGTTTCCATAGCAATGAACAAATGCTTACAAGTTCAGTAGGGTGGCATTCTCTTTTTTACTGTATGGTGGAACAAATAAGCAATTTATGAGCCTACTGGCATCCCCAGAAGGTAATGCTTTAGTCTGGCTATAAAAAACAAATGATCTATAATGTGTAATGTATACTTAAGGATGATTCATGTTCACAGGAACAAACATAGAGGTGAAAGGGGGATTGCCTCTCTCAATGAGGCAGAAAGTAATGAAAGTCAATGCATGTGTGTGCTTTCCAGTACAGCCCCAATCGGTCTGCGACTCCTCACCCTGCCTGAACGGGGGTTTCTGCTATGAGAGGGATGGAGGCTACACCTGCGAGTGCAAAACAGGCTACAGGGGAAAACATTGTGAAAAAGGTAAAATCCTGGGTGTATGCAGCCCAACAGAATGGCTGCCTCTAAGAAGACTGAGTAATATGTTGAATTGGCAATTAATCCAAGAGTTTTACTGATTCCGTTGTTAGTTTCTGCCTGTATAATAACAATAATAACAAAATACAATAAATTGGTTAACAGTGAATACCCAACATTATGAGAATGAGAACATTGTATTGGTTCTCTAGTGAGCTACTGAAACTACAAGTGGTTTAGAATCAATCTTTGAGACTACAAGGACAGCATAAAAACCTTACAGGGACTGCCTGCACTGTACCTTAGGCAGTCTTGTATGTTTTGGTCTTAGGTAAAGCAGCAAAGGTTGTAACCCCTTTCCATCTTCCTCTCCTTTCAGTAAGGCTGAATATCTGTGCCTCCAGTCCCTGTCGCAACGGTGGATCCTGTAAAGAGGAAGCAGGCAGCTACCACTGCATGTGTCCCTACAGATTTACTGGGAAAAACTGTGAAGTGGGTGAGTTTGGACTCACACAGCATTGAGGAGCAGCAATAGCTAGTTTTGTGTGGGGCATTTACATTCTTAACTTAAATAATATGGCCAATATATACTGCTATTGTATTAGAGTAATGTAAAAAACAAATTCAATGCTTGTAAAGAACCCATCTGTATGAATAGGTTCATCTTCTGTAAACCTTTGTCCTACAGTACTGCTATAATTGTGCAAGAACACACACATTCACATATGCTCACCCTTAAACATAAACATCTTATGGTCTGTACCCCCAGGAAAACCTGACCCCTGCTCCTCCAGCCCCTGTCTGAATGGAGGCACCTGTTTCCATTACATCGGTAAATACCAGTGTGAGTGCACTGGAGGCTACAGTGGGAGACACTGTGAAATAACCAGAAGTCCAATATACTTACCACCAGGTATGCAGTCTCTGTTCCTGGGATGCTCATATTGTCAATGAACTAAAAATATGAGAGTATTTCAATACTAATTCTAGATATGCCACTAGGTGGGGTAAATATTCTATCAAAACAATGAACATCATGTGACTACATCTTTGCCAAGCTGATAGTATAAAATTGGGTTCAGCTAAATTGCCTATATTACAAAGAGATTGCAGTCAGTTTGTATATTATTGATGCAACCAACTCTGAGAATTAAATGGTGACTGAGCACCTAAGAGGGAAGCTTAAACAAAGCATTGTTTTAATACATAGTCTACGATATGTGGAGAAATATTGGGAAAACTTATAAGGGCAATCTGTTTTAACAGCAGGGCGTGACTGTGGCCCACCTGCACAGGTAAAGCATGCAGATGTGCTATTCTCTTCAAGCACACCTGGCTCTATGGCCTTGTACACGTGCCACCCTGGCTACACACCCCTACCTCGGGCTACCCAGAGCATCTGCGGAAGTCAGGGCGCTTGGAGCCAGCCTCCAGTCTGTGAGGGTAAGACTCAAATCTTCATGTCTGTTTTACTTTACTTTAATTTCTTTAAAGATATTTTATAGATAAGTTTGAATATATTACAGATTTATAGTTAGGGAGTTTAACCCCTTACATTTTAATATATAGCGATTCCTCTCCAATGAAGGACATACACAGTATGTCCCAAAAGTCCCAAAAAGCCTACAACAAAGCAGTTTAATAAAAGCACTGAATAAAAGTAGTTCTACTACTTTTAATACTAGTATTGTTACTATTATTTAAGATAAAAGGTCAACAAAAAATCAGAGCATGTTATCACCTTACTCAAACAAGTAAGCATAACTCAATCTTAGTAAAGGAATGAACATGACATTTTGAAAATAATTCAAACAAACATCTTGTCGCTGATAAAGACTACGAAAATATTCTGACTATTTAAAAAATAAAATAAAAAATAAAGCATTTCAATAAATATGGCTTTTCTGCACCAACAACGGCCCAACCGGGCCCTTCTTAATACAGGGTTTCTTGTTGGTGAGTGAGTGACTACTCTGACTCCCCCAGAGATCAACGAGTGCCTGTCTCAGCCATGTCTCAATGGGGGCACCTGTCTGGACAGAGTAGCGGCTTACCTGTGTGAGTGTGAGGATGGATTTAGTGGGCCACGCTGTCAGATGGGTAAGGGGTGCCTTATTACTGGTTTAATGTGCTCTCCATGAGTCACTGACCCTACACTGTGTCATGTCTGCTTGTGCCTATGTTCAGATGTGGATGAGTGTCTGTCAGAGCCTTGCAAACATAGAGGGATCTGTGTGGACGAGCCTGGGTCTTACTTGTGCAACTGTCAGCAGGGCTTCATTGGATACGACTGTGAAATGGGTACACTCATGGTGCAATGACCTAAAATTAATTGTGAAAAGACAAGAATCAGTATTAGTAAAAAGAAACATAAAAGCCAGATTCCTACCAAAAAATCTAAGTACAATATAAATAAGTTACAATACATTTTCTACTTGTTTAGCATGCTTCTGCCATAGAAAATTTTCTGTGTTTCGTGACTCTAGAGCAGGACTGGTGTAAATCCAACCCTTGTCTAAATGGAGGAATTTGTCGAGGATTCCAAGGGAGTCGTCTGTGTGTGTGCAAAGACGGTTTCATTGGAGATCGTTGCCAGAACTGTGAGTAAAGAACACTGCAGCATAACATTGGCACTGTATCTATTTTTTGATAATACTCTTTTTGGAGTGCTTTGACTCTGCACCTCGGCAAGATCTGGATGCTCCACTAACTTTGTAGGTCTGTGTCACCCCCTAGTGGAGAATCCATGTGTACTTCAGCCTTGTGGTAACCGTGGCTTTTGCCGCAGTGATAGGAGAGGGAACTACAATTGCACCTGCAGGGTGGGCCGCACTGGCAGAGACTGTGAAAAAGGTCAGAGTCAGTTGGATAAACTGTAGTTTTTTTTGTTTTGTTTTGTTTTTATTAAAAAATTATACACACACACACATGCACACAGGCCATGCAAAAGTATTCATCCACCATGACAGTTTTAAAAATGTGGCTGCCTCAGAGCTTTGTGACATGATAAACAAAAAGGTTCAATAAGGATTTCTAATATTGCACTGAATAGGAAATAAATCAACCTGCTCTATGCTTTCAAAGCAAATCAACTTTTAAAGAGAGTTAAATGGGTGTAAAAGGTCAGTCTGTCATAAATATCCAGGTCACTACTCAAAACTAGCCTGTGGCATAGAATAAGTAATATTGAAATGATACATATTGACAAAGTATACTTTGAATCATAGTGGGGCTAGCATTGTGTTATGGGGGTGCTTCTCATCAACATAGACTGGCTAGTTTATATAAGGAGAAAACGAAAATCGCAAAGTACAGGTAAATCCTGGTGGAAAACCTACGTAGGTCTGCTAAAGGCAGTTCAATTTCCAAAGGTACAAGGCTAGGGCAGACAATAGAACTCTATCGATTTTGGGCTCAGCCGACAAACTGTTGGAATCGCTGGAATTCTAGCGTGAGGCAATAGTAAACGAATTGAATGGAAGCGTTCACAGAGCGTTTTCTGAGCAGCAGTATTCTAAACCTAACTCACCCAGTGGCACAGAGAAAAATAACCACTCCCTCTTTTCTTTTCTTAATGACTATCTTCTGCTAATAGCTAACTTTAAACGATTACACTCCATATTCCATTGAAATTAATGGGATTCTTTGAATGTTCCAGGCTCAGACTTCAGTCAGGGCTTCATGGGGGCTTCCTGAATTTTATACATAAGGTAGAACAGTTTGTACTCTTTCGAATGATGTAACTTTGAAAAAAAAGATATTATATATTTTTGATATAGAAGATATTAAAAGTAATACTGATCAATAGAAGTTTTTAATGTAAATGTAAACTGAGGCAGATTTACATATTCATATTCATAAGCATAGATTCTACAGAGATTCTGAAATTAATGAGGCAGAACAATGGAATTCAAATGGGATGCTTTCTCCCTACTGGTGCCATTAGATCCTATAAAGAAAGAAAGGACAAAAGTATTGGGCCACACCTCTTAATCATTTATTTCAGGTGTTTTATTCAGTCCCATTGCCACAGGTCTATAAAATCAAGCACCTAGCCATGCAGTCTGCCTTTACAAACATTTGTGAAAGAATGGGTCATTCTAAAGAGCTCACTGAATTCGAGCATGGTACTGTAATAGGATGCCACCATTGCAACAAGTCAGTTCGTGAAATTTCTTCCCTCCTATATATTCCACAATCAACTGTAAGTATATTATTGCAAAGTGGAAGCGTTTAGGAACCACAGGAACTCAGCCACGAAGTGGCAGACCATGTAAAGTTACAGAGTGGGGTCGCTGAGTGCTGAGGCGCATAGTGCGTAAAAGTCGTCAAATCTCTGCTGACTCAATAACTGCAGAGTTCCAAACCTCCTCTGGCATTAACACCAACACAAAAACTGTGTGCCCGGAGCTTCATGGCGTGGGTTTCCATGGTCGAGCAGCTGTATACAAACCTTACATCACTAAGCACAATGCCAAGCGTCGGATAGAGTGGTGTAAAGCACACCGCTACTGGACTCTGGAGCAGTGAAAACGTGTTCTGTAGAGGGACGAATCATGCTTCTCTATCTGGCAGTCTGATGGACGAGTCTGGGTTTGGCGAATGCCAGGAGAACGTTTCCTGCC
>JAOYSI010009792.1:9171-41666 GCA_025775065.1 Hiodon alosoides
GTGCCTTTTGTGTTTTTTTCCAAACCTTTCCCCCCAACACACAAGGACATAACCCCTCGGGTTGGGGGGGGGGGGGGGGGGCGGGGGGGGGGGGGCTTAGATATGTCAGGGGATTCTGGGAGCTAAGCTTCTTTTGATTATTCAAATTATATATCATTTAAACATAATATAATTTGGAGACCTTAATGCTCTTGCGTTGGTTTGTTTTTAACAATTTAATCTTAATTTATTCAGACCTAATAACATTTTATTTATATAGCGTCTTTCTGATTCCCAAGGACACAAATGGCAGACATGAAGCAAAAGCAACACAATTAAATGTAAAACACATGTGAACAATAGTAATAAATAGTAAAACAAACAGTAGACAATGGCAACAACGGTAATGGTAAAATTATCAGAATTGAATGGTAATTGTTGTTTAAATTAAAAAATATACATAAACATTGCGGTAGGATAAATGGATTAAATTATTTTTATTTTAAAAAGCAACAGAACGGAACAGAACCTCCTCAAGGATAGCAGAAGACTCGGGATAAAATAAGACATGGTGAAAAGGTAAAATGAAATGCCCAAATTTACTTTACAGTGGCCGTTGAATGTTCTGAATAACCTCTAGAGAAACGACATACTCACTGCTATCTTTCATCAGCCCCGTAAAAAAATAACAGTAGCAGATGGGCTCAAAGAAAATAGATTTTTCCTCAATAAAAACGCAATGAACCTACATACAGCAACAGCGAACTTGCTAGTTAAATACCGACATCGTCATATAAAAGGACTTTTGTTCCCGTTGTCTGCAACCAAGACGCCAACCTTCACTGCAGACCTTTGAGTACCTTTGTGTACAGCCATTAGTTTCAATGAGGAAGGAACAGAGACAAGTGACAGATTATCCATTCTCAAAAAGCCATTCAAGAACAGGAACGAAGGCGGAGGTTTTTTTACTCTGTCGTTACCAGATGCCTCTCTCCCATATCACTTCCCTCTCCAGTGTTTTTACGCTTTGCGTTTTCAGGTAAGTAACTTCATGCCTTCAAGGATAACAATACTAATTTCAGTAGCGACAAAAAAGCTGGCCCAGGTAAAGAGTTGGTTACTTTGTCGAGTCATCCTTTGCGCTTCAGGGATTTAGCATGAAATAATTCCTCTGACCTTCAGGATGCATAAATACCTTGAAGCACCCAGAGAAGACAATATGAACACAAACAAAAACTAAAAGATCCTTGTACCCAACTCACATGAAATGGGGAAAAAAAGGATATAATTGTGACAAAATCCTCATAGACTGAAAAGGGAGGAATTACGTATTTTAACTTGTATATTAAAAGGCATAAATCAATCCTAATTAGATTCAGGCACATAATTTTTAATCAACAACAAATGAGATTCTATAGGTATGTATGTATCATAAATACTATTTACTATAAACAATTGCAGAAATTTGCTCAAATTCCTAAGAAAACATTGAGTATTCATTTGTTTTATGATTATATACACAAAAATTCCCTCCCTCATGCGAAACATGCAAAAATATTGAACATTGAATATATGTTCTCAGAAATGTCTTCCGTCTGAACTACAAAAAGCGCCACAAAACAGAGAAATCGCTTCAATATGAAAAATAGTTCTTTGGAAAATTCTGTCAAATGTGGTGCTAAGTGACAATCAATCTATTTGGGGGGGGCGACAAATTTTAATAATAAAAAAAAAACTTGCTTGCAATAGAACTTCTCTAACATGGCATTTTCTTTTACCACACTACTTGACATAGCACAGAGCACTAAAATTAAATACTAATTATAAAGGGCAAGGTTCTGCATTCAAATTAATCCAGCCAATTATCAGTGCTAAAGGTTTATTTTTATTTTTTATGGGACATGCAGGAGTTCCAGTATTAATATATTCTGGGAATGAAACCACTTGAGAAAGTCTTCAAAGCCATAATGACTTGGATTTTAATGCTACATCATTTCCCCATCTCATCCAGTTAGAGAACTTATTACTCCAATACTAACAGTATTTGACCCGATCATTGAAATAAAAGAATTACCAACACACATTAACAACCGGTAACAACTCGCATTGATTATAAACATTGTAACATAAATACAAAATGAAGACAAGCATATTTCATTTTTTATTATTCCTCCAGTTAAATTACATTCAAGATAGAAAATTCTAGAAAATATGAGCCACAATCAGTAAAAAGATAGATGCACATTACACGCAAACAAAAACACTCTCCAGACACACGGATCTCGAAAGGCTTTCTAATGAGGCACACTTCACATTAGGGGCAGAGTATAAAGTTGTTTAAGAACGGTTATAAATCACATTCATTACAGACCAGTCCATCTTTGATTGCAGAGGAAAGAAGTAACTTTTCAACAAATAATTAGATCATATTTTTTAATAACAGGATGACAGTATTGCTAGATGTGAAAATTAAAACAGACACATCATTCATCTTTTTACTTTTTCTTAGGCAGTCGACTAAACAATTTTAACAGTTGAAGTGACGAAATTGAAACTGTGTGAGACTGTTGGCCAAGAAGTGTTTAGCCAGGTCTAACAGAAATGGATGAATTATAAACTGCTCTCTCTCAGTGGCTTTAGTCTTCAAGAGGGCTAGCTTGATCCTGATGTAATCAGATTCCATGTAGCTTCAACTAAATAGCAAGCAACATTTCTAAAAAAATTCTGAACAATATACATCCAACTGTAGAACAAAAATTTCAGTCGATTAAACTAACCTTCTTGCACAAATAAACCTTACATTTTTAAAAGGGGAAGGAAAACTATATAGTCGAGCAATTAAAAGGAATAATGCAGGATGCATTCCTCTAGCTTTCTGGGACATTGGCTTAAAAGGAGTCCCACATTCATTGCACTGAAACTCAGTGACCTCCTCTGATTTTAGTGCTTACAATTCAAGCCTAGATCCTTCTGAGAGGCACCAATGGCCGCTAGGTCATAACAAGTCTGGTGTGCGATTAATTGACCTTTAAACGGAGCTGCGCAGTTTTAGTACAGCATTCCTAAACTTATGTTTGATAATAAAAAAGCTGCTGCATTCCATCTGCCTTCCCAATCTTAATATTAAACCACACAATGCAACAAGATCTCGCACAGGTACATGAAAGATCTGATTTTGATAAGCACAAACTGTTTGGCACCTTGGCTCTGAGAATATTTCAAGAGAGTGAACCAATAGGTTATAAAAATATATGCACGTTTTCATCATCATTTTTTAACAATAACAGATACAGAATTCTGTGCTGGCTCAGTTGGTCTGTAAATGTGCTTATTTACTTAACAGGGAGAGGGAAATTATTCTCTAGTCATTTTTGACAATTTAAAACCATATTAGAGACAAAAAAATTTTTACAAGTATTTTTCAGTCACCCCTAGAAACTGGACAAAAGCGCCTTCAGTAAACCAGAACAGACCGGTGAATGTTGACAAAAATCAAACGATATTTACCATGGGAAACAGGCTTATTTGTTTAAGGCATTGCATTTGCTGTCAAAGTGGACTTTATTAGATGGATTAGTGAAACAGACATGGTGCAAGCAGACTCAACAGACTGAACTTTGGCATCCGTCATCCGTGAGCACCAAAAATAACAGTTGGTTATCTAATGAATGGCTTTCAGAGAGATTCGGAGAGTTTTGTTCTTGTAACAAACAACAATCCATAACAGAGGACAAAAAGGATAAGGTACCAGTGCGTCACTCTTACCCAAAGCAAAAATATGCATATATTACAATTATATGGCAAGGAGGATTTATGCATACAATAAGTCTGTACAGGTAAGGCAGATCACAATATAGTGTTATATTGTTCACATAGGCATAGTTCACCTTCCAGTACAGCTTTTGTTTTTGTATTCAGTATACAATTCATGTCTCTACCTATTTCAGAGACATGGGCAGTCTCAGAGTGACTCCATGGCAAAGGTATTAAGATAAAATCCCAATACACATGGTAGTTTAGAAAATAAAGTAAAGTAATTTGGAACCTGATAACATGACTAGGTTACTGATTAACCTTTTTTTCCCTGAAACTCAAGCACACAGACCTCACGTGTAACCGAATACTTTATTCCTAGTGGGAGATATTTTAGAATACTACTGATAACAAAGCTTAACCTGCTCTTCACACTGGTATGTTTTAATGGTATGTTGGCAAATGTTTCTGGTTTCTGCCTCAACTCAAGTGAATATTTGTACATGTGTATTTTAACACATGCACAAATGAATATTGTGTTTTTACAGATTAGTTTAAAGCTGAAATAATAATAATAATAATAATTTTTTAAATAAATATTTGACAGATTACTTTTTCACTAGATCACATAGAGACTTTTCACATTATGGAAGAGGACACATAAAAATGTTTACATCTTACCTCTGCTTTATGCGTCAGCCCATAAATAAATACAGGACAGCCCAAAAGTAAGTATGAAGCTCCCAAATGCTTTAAGTCTCAGTGTATTCACATCAATGTTTAATGTCAATGTTTAATCATCCACTTTCCCAAGTCATTAGTCTGTTAAACAGCCGTTCTCATCTACTCTAATTTACAATACATTCGACATATGAGCCTCCATGCCTACTTTTGGCATGTGCACAGATTATCTTGCACATGGAATTAGATTATTTGGCTGAGCACAGATCCCATTTCTTTGTCAACAATTTAACATGGTGAGAAAGCACAGCTACTGTAAGTTGATGGCTGGGTAGAAAATGGTCAAAGAACAGCAAAGCTCACATTCAACAACAAAAAATGAATACAAACAATTTGTCAAAAGCACATTTGTCCAAACGAGCTCCCAAAGGTCCCCACAGCTTTTCATTCATCGTTATACTTGTCATGGCATTAAATGTGGTTTTAAGTCCGGTAAAAGGTCACAGTAATTGCGTTTCTTGGCAAACGATGACACCTGATTTCACAAGTTGAGTAAAGCAAAAAATTAATCACTTTCACACGTAGGTCACAAAAATAGACCCATAAAAATGACACATTAACAGGCGTTTTCATCCCCACTGATAACGTAATATTTGGGACACTAAACTCCACCAAAACACAAAAAGAACCCAAAATGACAACAACAAAAAAACGAAACAATACGAAGACCAGTACATTAAGGATTCATTAGGAAATTTAAAAATAAGGCACGATTAACTTCTCACATAACTTTGGAATAGTAAAAAAAATCATCCTGCTTGGAATTGGCAAGCGCTGCTTAAAATGTTGGACGTGGAATTCTACTCTGCGTCCAACACATTTATATATTATGCTAAGGAATTATTCACCAACATTAATCCAAGAATAATATTATATATTAGAAACCTTTTAATTCAACCCGAAAAGAATGAATAGCCTGCTGACTGACTGGCCTCGTTCCATTTGTACGGGTTTTATTGTCCAGCACAGTGAATAGCCTGTTGAGCGATTTTTCAGCATAAAGGTTTGCAAAATGATGGAACCTGAGACTGTGCTGGGTAGGAGTAAATACATTTATATTGCACTCGATTGTGAGGCTAAGGGCAAGTTCTTTTTCAATAGCAAACCCCACTCGTTCTGATCTTCCACATTTCGAAAGACGTAGCCTGGCGGCTATTTAAATGCGCTTATTACTACAGACGAAGCGGGAACTCAAGGACGTACTTAGGGCATTGATAAGGTCCCGTTTCAGGCCTATCTCAGCCGCACGCGATATGTGCTGATCTCCATCGGCTTCAGTTGGATTCCATGTTGGCTCTGCCCCCTGTCGGACGTGTGCATCAGTGATAATGAGACCGGCGTGATGCTTTGCACTTGGAGTTCACTGAATAACTTCTCCATGTCAATCTATTAGAGTGGAGAACAAAGACATTCTTATTATTGTATTTTTCATGATTCTTATCTTTTTTATTACTTAGCACAAAAATCTAAAAATCTTTCCAAAGATAGGGGGGAAAAAAATAGAAAAAAAAAGTTTCTGTTAATGTTATATATTTCCATTTAGTTGACAGTGTATCTGTCTTCTTTTGGTTAAATCTAACTTTTTGAATATTTATCCAGGACATAAACAAATTCTGAAATTTATAAGGCTACATAACATTATAACAGTGGACAATCGTTTATATAATGTAACCCATATTGTGTTTACTATACAAAATGAAATCATGTTAAATCACAAAAAGGTGAGTAACCAGGAGTTCAGAGGGACTGATACGTTTACCATCAACATTTCTGAAAACACAGGCACGGTTTATTTATTGTACCCAAAGCTCCATGGACCTTCTATAAAGTTGGCTATGACAGAGATCAGGGACAACTAACACACACACTCAATATATAGAGGCATAACAATGGGCAAGGAAGGCTGTGTCCTGCCAGCCTGATATTCAATGTCTAACTGCTGAATGCCAACAATCCTCAGCTATGCAATTGGTACAAAGGTTTAATCAGCTACGGCATAAAAGGAAGCTGGTTAGTTTAGTTGGAGCTGATACTGTGTTAGGGTTGGGGAATGCACGGTGTTGATTTGTGGCTCATTTGAGCTGAACTTAGAGGGCTGATCTAAGGACAAGTGAGTGTTTTGGAGAAAATGTTTTGGATTAATAAAACTCTTTGCACTGCTTCTGGATGTCCATATTGTCCTGTCCCTGTTGTACATCTTTAATTACTGTCTGAAATTATTTTCCCCCTCTTCAGTTGACAGTTTTTCTGCAATCCTGCACGTAAGGACGCACCCTACTCCCAGTGTTTTGTTACTACTATATCTACCTCCATCTGAATATGTGCTCTCATTCATTAGCACAAGGACAGAACGATGGCTAAATTATTTTCTTTTGTCCTAAGTTTGTATCATGTAGGTTTACCTTTCCACGGGTAGTTGTACACAATAACCCCATGTTTCTGTTTGAGAATTCACAGTCAAACCCCCGTCTGTGCAGAATCAAAGCCGCTTCATCCGACGGGCCGGCCCCCTCCTGTCACGAAAAAAAAACCAAAAAAAAAACCCCAGTTTAGAAAATATAAACATGCCCCTGTTCCTCCCTGCTTTAAACACTGGAGCACTTATGAGAGCAGCTCTTTCAGAGCTCAGCTGCACTTCCAGTCATTTTCAAAATGAGCCAGGAACCGCAGGGAAAGGTTACTGCAGTTCAGTGACTAAAAACCAAACAAGGAACATTCATTACTTTTAGTTCACACTTGTAGGGTTTGGTCTTTTTTAAAGCAGGACCAAACTCGTATCTTATCTTAATCTTGTTTCAACATGCTAAACGTATTCACATTAATTGGGTTTCCGCTACGTCTTGTAAACAAAGTCTATTGCCACAGCAATGTTGACTAAATTATTTTGAGCTGAGAAAAAAACAAAGCCTTTGCTTTTGATAACCTCTGGCAGTGCGGTGATTAAGTAACCAGAAAAAAAGCATTGAGATCATAAAATTACAGGTCAGGTCAAATAGGGCCTGACTGTTCTGCTGCACTGATCCTATGCACAGGTTATGTAATAATTAAAAAGCTAAAATGCTGCATTATTCTGTTCACGACTTAGTACTGATGTTAAAATTAATACATACAGACACGTTAGGTACTAAGGTAGCAGATGGACTTCTATTTTTACTGGCTAGTACATTAATTATTTGTTTATCTACTCAGAGTTTTCAAGAACTTGAAAAATGTTGCTTGCTCTGTAATTTCATACTGTATAAGGCGGTTTACTTAATTGATCTTCGCTTCCACAATACTCGTTGATGTCAAAAGTTTGAAAATAAAACAAAAGCTATAATATTTTGAGAATCCCCTAATCTCTATTCACTTAATGGGAAGCAGTTTGTCAAACAGGGTACAGATAGCCCCCCTGGAGAGAGGAAGCTATTTAAAAGGATGGACTGCCGCTGTTTTGCAGAACTCAGTGATACGATAACATACTGACTTATGTTATTTAGCTAGAGCAATGTTAATAGCCACTCGTAGCAGAAACGTGGGAGAAACGTTTGGTCAGCTAAAAAAGGCAGCAGGAATATGGTAAACTGAATGGTAAGAGAGCTGTACAAGACAGACCCATTAAGTGTTTGCTGAGGAGTTCAATACGTAATAAATGTTCATGTCCCTTTAATGGCTGTTGGTACACACAAATAAAACAATAATTAGGGAAACACATATATAATTAACAGAGCTATTGTCCTGATTCAGATGGTACTGCTGTGGTTTACATAGGAAAGTGATTCAAAAAATAATAATTTTCCTGATTCATTCGGCCATGTTTAGTGTTCATTCCTGGGCATTGTTTATTCCACGAAAGTAGAATAATTTGCAAACATGCAGAGCCACATGCAGAGGTTCACAATTTGGACTCCAAAGAACTGCTCATTAAAAACAACAGATAAGGGACAGATTAGGTGGTGGTCATTTTGCTTAGGGGCGGTTATGGAAGTGTTTTGTAAGTGAGGTAACAGTAGCTAGTACAGCCACAGTATACTAAATGCTCTTAACACAAACTGTTATTATCTCCAGATGGTCAACTCCTAATGAAAAATTACAACACATCTGACTGTTTTTGTAGACAATGGCATTTTTTTTCTGAGCTAAAATGGCGAAAGAAGGCTACGATGAACATGCTTGTTAAAATATCATCAAGTTTGTTTGAGGCTCATTAGACACAACATTTATTCCGCTTAGGGTCCACAACATAAAATCATTAATGAAAAAAATCAGAATACACCAGCAAAAAATTCAAAATGCATGTTCAAAATGCAATTATAGGCTAACATATTTGTAACCCATGTCAAATTAAAACTGAAATAATTAAAGATTTTACATTGATCAAACAATTCTCCTACACACTGATTTGCTAAACCATCATTAAATTTACTTAAATACCTATATATTTACTGCCAATAAAAAGCTTAATTTCATTACCAGATATCTAACGGGTAATTGCTTTTCAATAATTCTATTAATTGTAATTTTTTATTATTTACTTCAATGTTCAATATATAGCAGCGATATATATTTAGGGCATCAAGTCGGATCCAATAGGCTTGATTGTTACCAGGTTTAGAAATATTAACTTTATTTTTGATATTGAAATTCTATGTAATGACTGCTGGGTGAATTACACCACAATATCACAATTTTCTTTAAATGTCTAGGACAGATTGTTTACTGATCTATAAAAGTTAGCAGACCAATTAAAGGCAAGGAGAGAGGAGCCCTCCACAGAAAGCTTGCAGCCTTACCACGGACTGAATGGTACGCAGGTTGACCACATGGACGTCACATGGCAGAGATGACACAAGTGGGCGGAAGGGGGACAGGGCTAAGGATTGGACATGGAGGCTCAGGACCATGGGAATGACAGGGTGATTCAGATACATTGAAGAGACATGGCTCAGCAGAGAGGGGTAGCTCAAAGGCTGGATTTTTTCTCCCTGTGACATAAAACAGAAGATGAAGGTTAATGGTGAAAATTGTCATTGATTTTCAACAGCTCTTTTTCTTCCTTAGCTTTATATGTATTCGTTTTGATGGTATGTGAAAAAAATCGGATTTTCAATACGACAATTACATGGTAAAGAGCAATAGCAGAGTGATATACAGTCTGACAAGTTCTATATTTACTTGACAATAACTAAAATAACAACAAAATAATTAAAAGCAGCGGCAGGGTGCTTTTAGGATGTTCAATTCTGTGGAACCTTGGAAACCAAAAAGGATCTGGAAGCTCAAACATTTCAATTTCTTCCCTAGATCTATTCAAGGCCAATATTTCTGAGCACTTGCAAAATCTGCAAATCTGTCAGAAAATTACATTAAAAACTTTTTGAGAGAAGTAGTAAAGATTTCACTTAGTGGAATCATAAATAAACAAGCCAAAACATTACCCTCAATAGTACATTACAGTGGTTAAAATATCATACAAGTGGATTATATACACATTTTAATTAACAATATAATTACACCATGTATTACGTAATGTTGTATTAAATATGTATACAATTATGACATTTGCAGTATATAAATGTGATAAGCAACAACTAACGTGTAAATTTTTCTGAAACTGAATGTAGCAGAAGGTGAGGGTCTCACATTGGATGTTATCTTGTCAGACTGGCTTCTGCTTTCGAGAAGGAGGCGAAACACGTTGGCCGTGACTTTGTTATCCTGGACGCCCTGTCCTAGCCCGCGATTGTCATCCTGCATCAGCCGCCGGTCCAAAATGACCTCCAGCTGACCTGAAAACAGAGGGTCTATGTGGGCGGACTTTGGCACTGTTACGGCATCGGATACCTACCTGTAGCTAACAAAACAACCCCATAGCATTATCCCTCCTCCACCAAACTTTACAGTTGGCACAATGCAGCCAGGCATTAAACGTTCTCCTGGCATTCGCCAAACCCAGACTCGTCCATCAGACTGCCAGATAGAGAAGCGTGATTTGTCACTCCACAGAACACGTTTCCACTGCTCCAGAGTCCAGTGGCGGCATGCTTTACACCACTCGATCCGACACTTGGCATTGTGCGTTTGCATACAGCTGCTCGACTACGGAAACCCATGCCATGAAGCTCGTGGTACACAGTTTTTGTGCGAATGTTAATGCCAGAGGAGGATTGGAACTCTGCAGTTATTGAGTCAGCAGAGCGTTGGCGACTTTCACGCACTATGCACCTCAGCACTCAGCGACCCCGCTCTGTAACTTTACATGGTCTGCCACTTCAGGCTGAGTTGCTGTGGTTCCTAAATGCTTCCACTTTGCAATAATACCACTTACAGTTGATCGTGGAATTTCAGTGAGCTCTTTAGAACGAGGTGTGGCCCAATACTTTTATCCATATAGTGTATATATAGAGTTAGTTATTTGCCGTTATTTACTAAATGTCATGATACTAAATGTCAGCTAGGGCTTACTAACAGATTGAAGGCCGTATAAATACACACTATTTGCAAACTTATTATAGTTCAAACAAAAACAATTTAGTGACTAAAACAACACATATATTCAAGGTGTGTTCAAGGTGTCGGAAAAGGTCGCCATTTTAAGTCTCTGCATCGGTGGCTGAATTTCAATGTCTCATTCAATGCCAGCACGACCTCAGAGAAAGTTATATTAACAGCAAAGACATTTTTGCCTAGGAAAATATCCCTATTGGTCTGGCAAAATCAAGTAAAATATCATTTTGTTCTAAACTTATTTCTTTGCTTTGTAGACATTCAACTTGGAGACTGCAATTTCCTCTGTAATATAAGTGACTGTCACCCTTAATTTGTTTAAAAAAAAAAACCTGCCTACAATGATTGTTTTATTTCCCTTTTGATCAGCTCCGGCAACAAAAAAAACACGAAACAAAAAACGCCACAGCTAAAATCCTCACAGTAAATTAAGACTTAATCACATGATTTAATATATTGCAAAAAATAAAAAAGCGATTACTGTCGTGAAACCCCAAAGAAGAAATTTGATATTCATGAAAAATCTTTCAATTTAGAAATAGCTTATTTTTTTATTCGGAATGGCCAATATTTTTTTTTTGTAATTCTCTCCCCACTGATTTTGGAGGCATCTGGCGTATTTTATTATGAATTTAATTCCTAATGCAGGCTTAATTCTTCAGAATTTTGTATTTATTTTTTATGAGCCCACATTTACTGATTTGACTAATAAAAAAGCATTTCATAAGCATTAAATAAACATGAGAACTGCTATCCAATTTTAAACAGCTTAATAATACTTTATAAAAAGTTTTCCAATAAACACTATGAACCAATTAGTAGCTCCTTAACCAACAACCAAAATAAGAAATGTTATGGCCTGGCAAGCCAATGTTTTGAAAAATGCAGTCGCTATTATGTTTGTCGTTGAAAAGAAAGTAATGGCATTAAAAACTTAGTCACTCTAAAACTTATGATTTTAGTAATACAAGATTGGTCTGGACTGGTTTAATTTAATGGTTTAACTTGATTTTATATTGCATTTTGTTTCTCAAGGTAAAAATTTATAAAAGTATATAAGAATGTAGGTCGCTTTTAATTTCTTTGTACACATCTAGGTGTGTACAAAGAATAGTTTGTTACATAAACCAGCATATACAGGGGGGCGAATGACCAGGGTTACATTTTTTAGACCGATAATTCAAACAGTAAAAAATAAATAATTGACAACTTGAGCACTATATCAAAAAAGGGACTAACAGATCGTGTGGTGTAGAGGCAATTGTCTGTTTTTTAAAGATTTTGTGAAGGAAAATCTCCAGTAACGCATTCATAAAAATTGTATCTTTCTTTGAATCCGACAGAAGCCCTTTGCTCACCACTTTTAAGGCTTGCCACCCCATGAGACTGCGCAGTGAGTAGGGTCATCCTGACGCTGGTGTCCTGAAGGTATGCCATGGTGGTCATCGGGTAGAAGTTAGCTTGAAGTGGCAATTTTGCCATTGTTTTCCTTGGCTGAATCTGGAATAAGAAATGAGAATCAACTGTATTGTATGAATAAAACATTTGACCCTGGTCCATTGTCAGCTCTCTCGGGATGCTGAAAGCTTTTAATCCGAAGGAATAATTATGAACAAGTTTGGTTTTGGTTGCTAATTTTCACGTTATGATATATTTATTTTTCTGGAAAAAAAAAAAAAACCTAATTAACATTGATTATCTAATCCTAAAAGGCAGTAGCAGAAAGCCAACAATTTGTCTCTGGAGAGTTAGAAGCAAATCAGATTTTTTAGTACTTAAACTAACCTCTGAGCATATTTTTAATGTAGACACTAACACTAACTAATCCTGTTATTCTTTTACAGTCTAATTTTAAGGGGGATTACTTGCCTAACAATTCATTATTGAATTGATGTAGATGCTAAAATGTATGAGACACTAATGCAAACAAGGCAAAAAAAAAAAAAATCAGTTTGTCAGACATTTTTTAATTTATTAAATAAAGATGGCAAAGTAACCTTCAATAAAATAACACAGGGGAGGGGAGATGTACAAGAAAAGTCAATTTGTAGTTTTTGTATGCGAATCCAGCACCAAACGTTGAATCTAGGCCTTTTTTCTGCCATTGATTTCTTTAAAATAATCACAAAGTAAGAGAGCAATTGCTTTTTATTCCACCCTGTAAAAATGTCTACCAGAAGAGAACATTAAAATTCAACACACGGAAGGGAGCAAGGTGGCTATACAAACACTCCCAGCATTAAGTATGTCTATTCTATTAGAAACCATTCCAGCCAAAAGCTGGTCGGGAGAACAAGAAGCAAAGCTGAGTGTCCGGGAGTTAAGAAGCTGGTTTGAGGAGTTTAGAAGCACAGTTGAGGATTTATGAAGCCAGGTTGAGGAGTTAAGAAGGATCGAAGGTTTTAGAAGCGGGTTGAGGAGTTATGAAGCAGGATTGAGGGGATTAGAAGCGGGACTGGCTGTAAGAAGCAGGTGTGTGTCCGTTAGTGTAATGAAAAAGGCTTCATAGCCATTTGCCACTAACGAGAGCAGGGGAAAGTGATAGGTATAGCTGTGCAAGATATTTAACTCTCCAACTTTCCACAGTTCTCCAACAGAAAAATAACCCTTGCAACTATTTCTTATGCAGTTGCATGGTATACTTAGTATTCCCTAGATCTGCCAAAAACAGCTTTGTTTCCTTATTGTGCAGTGATTTCAACCCTTGCACCACTGGATTGGAGGATTACAGATTTAATACCAAACACCCAGCATTACTAGAGACACTGAGGCCATTGTCTGTTAATGTGATGCAAAATCCCACACAAAACTGCGTTTCCAGCTGGTATAGGGCTCCAGGGTTAAAAACCTTTTCATTTCAGGAATACCTCGTCGCCCGACTTACTATAGCATAAAGTAAATTATTATAACAATCACAGACATGGCTTTGGTGGTGGATATAAGAAGCTTTGGAGGCAAGGAACACCAAGAATATCTGGCACGTATCAAATGACAACCTGTGTATTTAGAACAAATATTTTTGATATCTGCTCGATAGGCCCATGTGCAACCAACCCAATAATTAAAAATGACCTTTCTGGATATTTACAGAGGTGCGCCTACCTTAGACTAAAACACAGAGAACCAATTTATTTTCAGAGATCCAATTTTAGGCCCAACCTCAAAAAGAAAAGATTAAGTTAAGAGTAAGTAGCCAAGTAAATATAACAGCCTATATATGCCACGATGGCATATATTTTATATATGGCCTTTACAGTTAGTCTGTAAATAGAAATCTTTAAATGACACAGAACTCAGACAATCCACAGTGTTCAACAGTCGCCTACAATGGAGGCACGCCATCTCTGTCTCAAGTCAGAAAATGTATTCTTTATTTCAGTAAGCCAAAAAAAAAAAAAGACTACACTGCAAGAATTTTATGCATGATGAGGCAGGACTCTGTTTCCATGCCTTACATGTTCCCTGTTAGGGGGACCTGGGAAAAATCGAGAAAACGCCACATAAGCGTGGTAAAGCTGACACACAAAAGCAGTGTTCTGAAGTGACTTCAAAAGAATCAAAATTAATCAAAGTCTAACCTTCCACAAGCACGCAGAAATGGACAATTTCTTTTATTACGTTTTAATCTGTTCTTTTAAAAAAATAAAAAAAATAAAAATTGAGATATTATAAGACAAAATCCTTGAAGTGTCTTTATAAGAATGATGCACAAGTTCTAGGCAACTCAAAGTCCCTCTTAGATTTGGCATCATCATCATATACAGGAAAAAACACCCAAATGTGTGACGAACCAATCCATAGTCTCATCAAGTCTCATGCAATACGGGCCAACAAATGCAGGGCACACTAAATGCCCTGCCCTCGTTTACAATAATACACACGTCACACTGTTCCAGGTGATGTGAAGAAAGCATCATGCGTGATAACACACGTGTGCATGACCTTTAAAAGGGATTGTAAAAAACTGAGACTAATACTAATAATGGTTTTGAGGTGCATTTATACTACAAGCTGATTGTTGCAGAACCGTCTGCCAAATTTTCCAGATGTTTGTTAAATCTGGTAGCGGGGCCTCGACTACTCATCTCAAACAACCATGAGAACAAAATTTGTGAATGTATGATTATGTACATTTCAAGGCCAACCATGTAAAAACACAGGTGGGCAGAGACACACAGGCGTGTCTAATGCCGCAGATTGTAAGCATCGAAAATAAATCTGCTTCAGTACCACCCAGAGAATACAGATAAACGCTGGGCATACAAAAGGACCTGCCGCAAAATTTGACTGATATCTGGGCCTGATCTCGTTCTTTTCAAATTGGGAAAAGCAGAGGATCGATTCAATGTTTTAGCATTTCAGAGTGTTTCAAAGCTTTGGGAAATCAAGGAAGGTAAATAAACGTATTGATTAAGCTGCACGAGTTTTCATCTCGGAACAAAACTAATCATCTTCATAGCAGCAAATAACAAACCGAAAAGAGGATACATCGGGGATGCAATTCCGTTTGCTTTCAAAACATTGCAAAAGAGGCGCATGCAGCCAGAATAATTTACTGCTAATAAACTTAAGCAAGCAAGGTACCAACTCGCGAGTTGTAATTCTGCAGTTTTCCCCCCCCCCCATCTGTAGCAGGGCATTGCAGACACGCGGCAAACTGTAAGAGGAATCTGATGGAAAGATGTTCAAAAGTTTGGAAACCCGAGAGGCTGGAGTCTGGGGACCACTCGGCTTCGAAAAACACGGTTTACAGAAGAGATAAGATGACGCGCTACGTTCAGAGAATAACCTCAGTAGACAACAAATGAATACTTTCACACTTACGACGAACATTCACAAATAATTACGGGACAATGTGAGATGGAGCACATTTCTGGATCAAGTGACTGAAGGCAATTCATTTGTACACTGGGTAATTTCACATTTAAATGCATTATATGAATATATATAGTCACTATGGAAATCTTACTTGGGATCACCTCACCTATTTTTTCTTGTGTTGGTAAAAAAGGTGCCCAACCCAACTGTGGTGTAAACCCGAGCTACAAGGAATAGTTTTATCATAAAAAAGTAGCTTGTTCCAGAGTTGCGTGGTTAAAACTAAAAAAATAATTTGTTATTGCAGAACAACTGAATACAGTTGTGTCATTATTTCCTTGGTTACAAGAGGGGGGAAAAGGTTTTAAGTGTGTTTACACGGTCTTTTGGAGGATGCTGATGCTAATGTTTGGATTGCTATTTTGCTGTCATGAAAGGCAGCTTTCATGAGGGGACCAATATAATTAGATAAACAGACTGGCAAATGTGCATATACAAACACAATAAACTAACTGAAGATGTCAGTGGCTAAATTTTACAAGGTTACTGCAGGTTAAGGATGTGGAAAAAATAATGCCTTTTAGTGACTTTTTATAGTCATAGTTACTAACTTTTGAATGACCCAGATTCAGCTTTTTACATCATTATAATAGATGAATCTCCAGTACCAGCAACAACAAACTTGCAGCTGCTGCTGTATTAATTTAACCATTTAGATTTTTCCAGAAATTAGCACTTAATAGAGCGATTCATTCACAGTGCATAACATTACAGCACAATTCAATAGCAAGGAAGGCCAAATAAGACATAGTAGTCATTTGGACTACCAACTGGTTGCCAAAAAAAAGCTACAAAACACAAATTTAACTGAAAATGTGTGTATGTTTGTGTGTATATGTGCTGCTTGTCCATCGCTTTTTAAAGCCAAAAAAAAAAAAAAAAAAATAATGATTTTAAACTCTTTTTTTTAAAGAGCATCCCCAAAACAAATGTGTACAGGGTTTTTGGTTTCCTCTTGAAGATCGTTGGTAATCTGACTGCAGCAGCTGATTCCAGCATTTAGGCGTGAGTGATGAGAAGAGTTGGGCATTTGACGTTCGATCCCACAGATCGCAGGGGTCTGGTGGTGATGTAAGGTGAGATGAGTGCGCAGAGGTAACCAGAAGCTGTTCCAGTGGTCGCACTCTGCTTTTAGCTAATGTAAGCACGATATCATGGAGTTGTAGCAATACACCAAAGTTGTTGTTATTCAATTCATACAGCCAGTATCAACCACTCCTAGTGGTCACAGACAGCATATTTTCCATTTTACAGCCATGTATTGCTTGTCACACCCGGTGCTCCTAAATTTGAAATGGTTTCATTTTTTTGGCACATTTAGGGCCAAGAGTGTCTAAACAAAACTGCATGCATGTGCACACATTCCTGCAGAAACTTCCTCCCAGTTAATTTCATATTGCTTCATGTTTTGTTTTTAGTTCTTGTATGGCTTTGCTGCTTCTAATAATGGGCGCATCCGGCAGGCAAGTAAGCCTTCTGAAACCTTCTGCCATTCGCAATGCGTTAAATTAATCAGACAACACGAGTCAGAAAAATTAATGTCTTTTTTTGCACGCTATGGGAGAAATTTTTTACTCACATTAGGCCCTCCTTGAATATAAATTACTATACAACCAGGTCAATTTTTCTTAAATTAATGACTTTTTGCATTAAATGACATTAGCAAGCTAGTCTGCTAAATAGCTGTAATATCTGGAGAGAACTAGCCATGCTAGTTATCTAATGGTTGTTCACAAACGATCCACTAATCATTTTTCAGCTGAAAGAGACTCTGATAATCTGCAATGGATCCCATGTAAAAAAAAAAAAAATCCAACCTTTGCACTTAAGTCAAAAACAAAGTTAATCATCATAGGGAACTGTATGGATCACTGTAAAGTTAGGCAAGCAAACGAGCAATAAAAAGCAATGCCTGTCTGTGGCTTAAGGCATCAGCTGAGCCAAATAGCGATTGGAAAATGAAATAATCTTCTGACAGGAGGGGGTTTAAAAGCGTGGTCTACCTGGAAGCCGTTGAGATCTGTGAAGAATCGATTGCTGCTGTTCAGGTCTGATGTTATCCTCATTGCAATTTCACGGTTGAACTCCCCCCTAATGTCCACGGTATTGGAGATCTCCACAGACTGGCCTCCGATGCCTAGAGAAAAGAGTTGGAACAGTAACTTAATTAGAGGATCTGCTCCTTTTTACCGCTCAAGAAGTCCAATTTAAGGTCACACGTCTCAAATACTGTTATAGGCACATAGACTAGGGGAAAGAAACTAAACCAGATTATCTTGCCAAAGTTCTCCTCTACCTACAGATAAATTAATTAAAAATACAAAATTTTGTATCAGAATCGGAAAACAAGACATAGAAGTAATCAATCATTTGCATGATTTTTTTTCTTCTTATTTGTCCGCCCCCATTCTAAAAATGTGATATCTAGGACAAACGGTGGAACAAATACATCCCGTATCACCAAGGTGTGCGTAATACTCAATTTCTCTGCTGCAGAAAAGATAATGACCAACAGAAACGAGCTCTTACTGGCATCAAGCGCATGCATTTTGATATCATTTATGTAATGTTATTTGCTGAGTGTGGAACAACTTCAATATTATTGCGTTAAGGGAAAAACTGTATTGTATGCTGAGAGAATATCATTTCATGAAAGCCTCAGGCTACCTATGATACACACGTTAAGCCCCTTACAGAACAGCTTTAACATGACAGTTAAAATAATGAAGGGGAAGAAGTGAATTTCTTTCTAGTTTTTCATTCCTTAAAAAGGAATATTTTTCATTAGACCACATTCCACTTCAGTTAGTAAAATATGTGCCTATAATATCGGTTTGAAATAAGGCAGTAAATTCATTGCTTACCCTACAAAAGCGTATAAACACAAAAGCAATTATGAACCAAAAAGACTTCTACAAATAAACCACTAAATCAACTAATAAGTTTTCTTTGTCCTTTATTTGATCCTCTCAAGGAAATATTAATTAGGTTTTTGTTAGGATATAACCACGGATTAACATGTATGCTAATTCCCGTTTCCTTTCTCTTCAGTTGCATCTCTTTTTGGGATTCGGATTTAAAATTAGGAGCAAGTAGCTCTTACCGTTCCCATCACATCAATACAATTTTCTTGGTGGTCGACCTTAGGCTGACTAAATCACAATACTAGCATAAAAAACACAATTGAGACAGAGCAGTAATACATTAAAGAATTATTCACACTGAACCACAACACTGCAATAGCAACTGCAGGGTCCCAAGGTCACGCCATCCATTCAGGTCAAAGGCAGGATTATTATCAAGCATGTCAGAGAGAACTCCATTATTTGTTCCAAAATAAATAGCAGCCTCGTCTCCATTAGCTGCCCGTAAGTTCATATAATACTTATAAGACTACATTCAATTTACCATCCATGTGAAGTAAACATGAATTAGGCTCCAAAGCTAATTTCTGCTAAAACTGGTTTGTTAATGTGATAGCCAATCAGATGAGAGCAGGGCAATCGTGAGGAATAATCTCTCACAATTTTCAAACTTAAACAAGTGAGATGGGGTGCTCAGAAAAGCAGAATTTCCTTTAATCCCGCCTTCCCCTAACCCAAGCATAGATAATATCCAGTTACTGAATTGCCTATGAAAATAAAGATATTGCATAGATTGCAGTGTCAAATGCTGTCATTTACAAAGGAACAGCCATTGCTCCACACATGCTCGACAGCATCAGATTTGCTCTGATTCATGGGTTGTGTCAACTCTGAAAATATACTGTTAATAGTTTTTTTATAAGGTTCTTTAAGGGAGATTTTTGACCACTGCCACAGGGTGATTGTCTGCTACTCTGGTACTTCCTTGATTTTACTGCTTTCTGGAGTTCAAACCACAAATGTTTTTTAAGGAATGGCAATGATCATTGCCAATGGAGAAGTGATTTTGTGTCCACTGAACTTATTCTTCGCAGACTTTGTGGTGACCTCTGGCTGACTGTTACACCAGGGTTGAAATTTCAACAAAGATTGAGCTTTTTAGCAAAAGGGAACACAATTCATGCCAGTTTCTTTGATTCAAACAACTTGGAACTTGGTAAGAATTTACGATAAGAATTTAAAAATATAAAAGATCCACCCTCGTTCTCCACACAAGGGTTGATGCTGTTCAACATAAGTCTCCCGGAAAATACGGGGTGTGCAATCATATACCATTCCTTTGTTGGAATTTTTCACGGGCAGACTGAATTTGGAGGCCACCGTAATTACTCGTCTTTGTGTTGACTGTTCTGGTTGACAATGGAGGGTTCTTATTACTCAGCCGATATTCCCTCTGGGATGATCCAGTCGCTGTGTGTGCGGTGTATCTGGCTGCCATCTCTCCCCTTTTCCTCCAGTCTTTTCCGACTAAGTGAACTGGCTGTGTGCCATGCGCCGTCTCCAGAGCTCTACAGGGAACTGACATAAGGATTGAAGGACTGGGGGATTTTTTAATCTCCATGTTTCTTGCAGTATTGCGAATAGACCTCTCTGGATATCTACCGCTGCTGCTAAAGGTTAAGGTAAAGGTCGTTCATATCATGACATCACCGTTGTCTGCGTTTTTCTGGCTTTTTTTCTGTGTACACACCGCTAACCCAGGAAGCTATAGGCCAGTTGCATTTCTGTGCTTTATTACAGCGACGGCGATTCCTTTGTTCTCTACTCACATATGCAGGAAGGTTTGAGTGTTCGTTCCCAAAAGCAATCAGGCCTTTACAATGAGCAAAGGGTGCTGGACCGTGGTCAGCTCGCTTTGTTCAGAAGTGTTCGGGTGACAGAACCAATCGCTTGCTGATGCCGGGCTGTTAGAAAGGAGCATCTCCAGGAAAATGTTGACTAGGCTTTAGGTGAAGGGATCCATAGTTTGGCACACAGGCCTGGCAATGTGTCCGCAATGTTTCAACAAAATGAAGCCATTGGGAGAAAGAATGACAAGTGTGACTTTGATCCATGCTATGAGAATAAGAAACATCTGAATGAATTTGATCCTTACTTCAACAAGTGTCATTTGCAAGTCAAAGAGTGCCAGTTTCATATCAGTCATTAGCAAGCCTGTCATATCACCTGTCATATCAGTAAATTACGGAGCATTGGTCACATTTACCCAAGCATTAACTAATCAATAAATAACATGGGACTAGAGAGAGAGCCTGCGGATGTAAAACTAGCCCGTTACCAGAGGGGAAAAAAAAAAAAAAAAGGTTGAAACCTACATCAGAATAATAAGCTACACTCCGACACTGATGGCAATTCCATGTCTATTACTAGTGAATTTCCTGACATTTCCCTGAAAATTTTAAATGTAAAATCTCACATAGGGTTGAGATCTGATGACTCGGAAGGGCCTAGCATATGATTCACATCATTTTCACACTCATCAAACCATTCAGTGACCCCTCGTGCCCTGTGGATGGAGGCATTGTCATCCTGGAAGAGACCACTCCCATAGAAAACTGGATAGATATGTTTCACCATCAAGAGGCCCGTCTTGTCTGCCCATGTTTAGGTGGCAAAGCATGTTTCTGGACCGTGCAGCAGCAGTTGCATGTATCTCAGTCTCAAAAGCAGTGGACAGAATGCAGGGGGAATCAGATGCTGGGATCTGGCTGAACACCCGTGATCTGGGGGGCCGGGGACAACAGGTGCTCCCAGCCTGGAGCCTGTCCAGGTTTGTACTGTCCAGCGACATGGATCTGTGCACCCTCTTTCTGTGTCTAGGGGCACAACCTTATAAAGTAAGCAGGATGAGAGGAACTGTGGCAGAGCCCTGCACATGGTTCGGATTAGCTACAGCTGGAGACTAGTAAGGGAGTCAGAGATGCAGCAATCACTAAAATTGTGCTTCCAGTGAAGAAATGCATAGAAAACACACAAGTGTCAGGCTTTGGGAGACAGACAAGGCCACGTTAGTGCCAACTAGCACAAGAAAACAAACAGCCACTAAAATGCTCTTTCTCACAAAGGCAAAGTGACTACACAAACACTGGATTCATAAATGAAAATAAGTGATGGTTCATATTTCATATTTGAAAGAAAACTAGTTTGACATTGTATAAAAATAATGGAATAAAATGAGTGCTGAATAGTGCCGAGTATAAAATTAGCAATATCCACAGAGATTATCCAGAGCACAGCAAAACAGGAGTGACACACTAACAAGAGTTGCATAACCAAAACTGGCAATGTTAAAAGCAGGACGAAATTTGAGGCCATTGCCTGGAATTTGTTATTTCACACTGACAGAATAGGCCTATCCTAAAGAATAGGCCTATTGACAGTTGAGTGGGTTTTATGTTGTGTTGTAACTTTTTCAATACATTACAATTCAATGCATTTTCAATAACATTACTACGAGACTGCACAAAAATAATATATAATTGAGTCGCAGCCCCCTCCCAGATCCCAACCTGGTCTCTCTCTCTCTCTCTCTCTCTCTCTCTCTCACGAACACAACGGACCTCAAGTGGGACATCTGCAGGTGTTTTGTGCAACGTTTTGTTTTAGATATGAAGCGACATTGTGCCATTTAAACAATACAGCGACAGAAATTTTCCACTGAACCAATGAGGGATGGGGGAGGCGCTGCAATTCCCGCAGTTATCACAGATAATTTCAAGCAAAAGAAGAAATTTAATTTGCACTCATGGTGTTCTTTTATGTTCCTTGTGGTTCGGCGATTAAACGTGAGCACATGAACTCAGCTGCTTTTTCTTTCTAAAATGCTGCTGGCAGACAGACTGGTCTTCTAACGCACCAAACATATCATGCTCAGATAAATTTCCATACAGGTCAAAGAGTGAGAAAACATCTTCCTTTCTTTCCAGTGGCGCAACCCGGTTTTTTTGATTTGCCCCTTGGGCACGCAATGAGGTTGTGACAGTCAATTACGGGGGATGATTGCTTCAAACACAGGAACGGGGAACACACTTAAAATGCATACGGGGTTAAAAGGGGGGGGGGGTTAAGGTGTTGGCGCGCCAACTGCTCTTGCTCAAGATCCATCAATGATCCCTCACAAACGAGCAGCGGAGGAAGGTCAGCAAAGCCATTTGTCGCCGTCGCCATTTCGATTACATGCATCACCCGGTCAATATTACATAATATTACATGGAGAATCAGTCTAGCATGCTTCACTTCCCGGAATGCCTCATTAAGCTAGCATAAAAAGGTATGCATTATTCATAACCCCATAAGACCGGGATTGTAAATACAGAGATGCAGTGAGGAAAAAACAAAAAAAAAACATATTCACTTACTGTGGTGTTTAACATTTACAATTCCTTTGACATTAAAACAGACACTGACAGGGTACCATTGGAAACGCACCAATTACACAGGTATCTTAAAAACCAAAAATAGTTACCTCGGACATTATAAAGACGAACCGTGTGAGTCACATGCTCGTAGGTTGTTGTAACCTCAGAAAAAACTTCTCCCTTAGTGACTCGGATTACTGGGGGGCGGTTAGCAGTGTACGCCTGGGGTTTAAAAACACAAAATAACAGAGAAATGGAGAAATCCCAAAATTCAACAACGTGCTTCAGGGACAAAACATCTCAACGTTCAAGGAGACCTACACGTTTTGTGAGAAATACATTGTTAACCTCTTGAACGTCTGAATGAGACGCCTGATTCAGTCTCATGTGTGGGTTTAGTTACCTTGGCTTCCCCATCAGGCAGAAACAAGTAGGCCCCGCTCTTGTCTCTGTTGCTTGTTGTTCCATACCGCACAAACTCCACCTTGACGCGATGCTCTAAACCCACTTCGTTATATCGCATTTTCTGAAAGAATTGCATCTTCAATTGTTACTGCATAAACCACATATTCCTATAAGAAAAGACTAGAATAACGGTCTGCTTGCTATAATATCTTTTCTAGTTATTCTATTCAAAACGTCAACGTAGAGAGATCACTCACCTCGTGACAAAACGGGTAAAAATTATGTCAAAGCCAATAGATACACATAAATTGAAAGGTTATGCATAATGCTATAAAAAATGCTTACACTTTGTGCAATTCCCACAGAAACATGCTATAGTTGCTGCGTTTTACTTAAAATATTAAGATTTAATAGAATCAAAGCTTATTCGGCCATATAACCATTAATAAATGATTAGTGCCCATTCAGGTAGTAGAAAGTTCACGGTTAGTAATTTTTTTTTTGTGGTCCTGCAACGCATTCAGAATTTAATAAACCTGAGGTAGTGACACACTTTGATTATGTTAGATTTCGCAATGATATAATTAATACAATAACAACTTTCAAAAGTGTCTTGCAGCGAAGTGAAACTGGGACATTCAACACAAACTGCACAGAGGAATACTTGAGTCAATTGAGAGATCATGATGGACACATATACAAATTTATGTATTAAAACATGGGGTTGCTGTGACTTGATCTGGCCAGCCTCTACGCACCTGCACGCCACTTCCCGTGTGACTCACCTCCATCAGCCCTGATGTCGACGAGCACCAAATCTTCACGAGGGGGTTTTGGACGGAGATGAGCGTGGAGTCACCCTGCGGGATGTTGACGCTGAAGTGCTCCGCCCCGCTGACGGACAGCTCGCCACCCGGACTGTAGAAGGCGTAGTCGGCCAACACCGTCCTGAGCTCAGGCTCTTCACTGAGATGGTATACCCCGAGACCCAACGCTGACACCAGGGCTACAAATGACAACTGTGGACAACACCAAGAGTGTTGAGAAGCTGGTTTCGCAAGCAAATAAACAAACAAACTGCTAGAACTATTAAAATCTCCAGTGTTTCCCTGATTTATTTTATTTATCTTTATTTGCATAAAGATAACAGACAAACAAAATTAAACTAAAGGCAAATACACTACATTCAACCAAACGTTCCCCCATAGCAACTAATTAGCAGATGTTAAGTAACTGTTTTTCATTTTGGGGGGGTTTAAGAAACAACACAGGGGTACACAGCAAGCAATACACACATCCCAAAAGAATGAGTTGCCCAGAGTATGTCTAGCACACAAAATGTGCAAACCATCTTCTTACAAATATACGCATGGATGATTGGCATAGCCACTGTAATTACGAATGGAACAAAAGCCAACGGTTATTTACAAAAGCCGGTAAAACTGCTTGTTTTCTAAAGCGACGTACGGCCTTGTAAAAGGAGCACAGACACATTCACTGAACTAAAACTGGGAAATAGTGTGCCAATTTGAAACAAGAACACATTGGCAGAAAAACTTCAGCGTCTTTTCTGTTTACAATGGCTTACTGGACCGCGGACAAAACCGGGCACATGACCAGCTTTAAGTTGGTTTAACAACTAACAATGGAAAAACGTGTACAGATAGACTTTTAATGATATGGTATGGGCTGCAGTTTGTATTTGGTATCAGAAAACCAATCTTCATGAGATGACTGGTCGATCACACAAATTGCTTTGAAAGACCAATCAATAACTACAATAACTAACTGTCTGGTTGGAGATATAGCTGCTAAAGGTCGTGTAACCTGTTATTGGTAACCCCACCTTTATCATTCCTTTCATACTATATTAGGTTTTGGTTGAAGATCTGATAACAAAAAATAAATAAATAAATACTTTTCCATGGTTGTGCATATCATTCCATATTACTCATTTACACTGCTAATGATATCTGCTAATAATTAGCTGTTTCATTTACTACCCAAGATTTGCTTTGATAGGTAACTGGCATCATTAGCAGTGGAGACCAGGCGTTCTATGCTAGCTAGACTGGAGCTCACTGTAAAAACTGAAAATAAAACTGAAAGGGGAAGAAAGGAAGATGTTACCTAACCATTTGTCTGTAACAAATGAATTTTCAGTCACCGACATGTTACAGGGAATTAACTAGGCTTTACTCTCATCACATTCACCAAACACTGAGGAATGCAACATCACTCCTTTGCTTTGCAAACGCTTTTCCTTAGGGACTTGCTTAGCTTGCATTTTTACACTGTAACAGTTTACACAGCAAGAAACGTCCTGTAGAAATCTAGGCCAAGTACCTTTAAGGGTAAGACAACAGTGCCCCATAAGTGGTTTGAACCTGCAGCCCTTTGAAGCACAAGCCGTTGAACACTGACACCCCGCTGAACTTCCCAAAGCGTAGCGATGAGGACAGACTTGTCCTAAAGTGTGTTCTAACACCACTGGATAATTTCTCAACCGACCTGGAAGGCTTCTTTGGAGGCCTTGGTTGGCTCCTCCCACACTGCACTGATCTGGGCGGTCACCCCATGTCCTGTCGCAGTGACCACGCGCACTGTGGGGCTGCTGACGTACACAGTGACCACAGCCGATCGGTCCTGTTCTGTGGGGTTGTAAACGACCAACGCCCTGGGACACAGAACATAAAACTTCAGTCACATGAGGAAACTGCACCAAATCACAGCATAATTGATCTAGAGTACATCCTGTACAGCAGGTACAATGGTTCCACAAATGGCTACAGCACAAGAAACATGGTTGATATATGAAATGTAAATAATGTCAACAATAAACCTGCCAACATAAAAACAAATCTGCCGACGTCAATTTAGTAACGCGCGGTGCATTACGTTGGGAAAGAAAAGGTAAGAAAGAATTTACCGTGGCTTGGCACTCAAGTTCAAGACCGTTTTGTGGGGCAAGGCGTCTTGAGCAGGTTGGACGTCATCCTGTCAGTACACACAAACTTACGTTAACACACAGCGTTCTCAACATACATCGAGACTGACAGCCTTTCGGCAAGTATAACGAGGGGGTAAATATGAATCAGTGTCAGCTAGCTTAATTCGTCCAATATTCATCCTTGGGAGGATCTACTTACCATCTGAAGGAAAGGCATAGAAGGATTGTAACTGTAAGCACTTTTGTCCTTCAGTAGCAGCCAATGGGCAGAATTGACCAGCACCCGCTTCAGATTTAAAATGGAGTGGAACAACCTGAAAATAAATAAGACTATTGTTGTAGGCAGGTGTAAACCGTGGCATGCAATATACCGGGGGAATACAGCATCAGATCATACTCTACCATTGATACCGATGGAAACAGACTACAAAGATACAGACACCTAGATTATAGATGCACGGCACACAACTTGGCACTGGCATTGCTTAGACAGAAATGCACTGTAGGTTCCTCTCTTCCCCCTGCACCACACAAGCTGGATATCCTTATCGATAAGGAGAAAAACTGAGGAAAAGCTACAGCACAGGACTCAGAGAAAGTGCAGGAGATTTTTAAGCCACAACGGTGCTTTTCAGATTACAGATGAAAGCAGCTCTTCCTTAAATGAGGGCATATGGAACGACAGAAATTAAGCGGCCAATAATTTTTCCGAAGGCATCTAATAGGATTTTGACAAAATCACTTTCAAGAATGCCCTGTCGAATTGATTTAGGACAAAGGCATGCTTTTACTTTATTGTGCCGTCGTTGAATATATGAATAATAAATGCAATTTACTTGTTTACCGAATTCAACGGCAGCGCTGTGTTGTCTTATGTTATAGCTTTAGAGACTCTGCACTGTCAGATCAGATTAACTTCTACCACAATGTCAGGGAAAGTAGTGAAGTTATGAACATGTCATGCTTCACACAACAGAGAGCAGGAGAGGCACAGACAATATTAATGGTCAAAGCATGCATTCGGCTCCCAGCGCTATTATTGAGCTTAAAATATTAATAACAAAAAAGACATACATTTCTTTTCTCCAAGGATTGAATGGCGGAGAGCTATGCTGTAAAAGTACCTTACCAAAATTACAACAGGCTCGGGGAATACCGCTGAAAGCTATTGTGATCGCATTGTCCACAATGGCTTGACTTTTAGTGAAATTATATAAAACAGAACTGCATTTACTCATCAGAAGTGGCCATTCGATTCTTGAGTCACAATTATCTGAGAATCGATACTTTCATTTATTCTCCCCTCGTTAGGTCAACTCGTTTGGCATCTGTTTATCCGGCCCTTGACGTTGAGCTCTTCACGCACTAGCCCCTCGGTATGGCAGTGGCGTGCACCATTACGCAGGCAATCAATCAAAGCTGATTATTTGGGGGAGGGGGGAGGAGGGAGGAATGTCCAGGAATGGAAATCAGGGAAATCAGAATTTTAAGGAGCGCTATCACCAATATATAGTCTAATGCACTGGTAGATTGAAAGGGAAAAAACAGGTTTCTTTTTTATTTATTTAATTGAACTGGTTTGTGTTATGACTCGCTCTGTTACTTGAGCTCTGATTGGCCACGATGATTTTTAATGCTTAACAAAGGTCAAACTGAAAACAAAAAACAATTCAAAATAAATTAACTGAGGTAAATGGCGTAATAATTAACCTGACAGAACATTTATAAAAACGGCTCCTACCTGGTGCCATAATCCACAACGACCCAATCTTTCCCGGTTCCTGTGATGGCGTCATGGTGCTGGAACAAGCCAAGGTTTCGCCTGGCCTCTGTCAGTAGTTTGTAATTCTCCAGTGAAGGGAAACCATTCAATTTGCCTGACTTCTGAATGTCTGCCAAAGCAAGGGAATACAGAATTTCTGCTGCCCTGGAAGGAAACCAAAAAAAGAAACCATATCCATAAAAAACATTATAAAAACCTTTTTTTTCTCATGTTAGCATACACAGAATTCAGAGTAACACTCAAACAGTTACTGTCAGTTATATGGCTCATTATATCTCCATTAGGGTTTCCCCGGTTTAAAGAAAAATATGAACAACAAATACAAGACTATTCATTTGTTGATTAGTTCGTAATTGTAAATGCTGTCCCCACATCTGTGCCAAATGTGAATAAACCATTTCAACTCCAATAAACAACAATGAAATACAACTTAATTACACACACAATTTCATTATTCATAATGATCCAAAAGGACTTCATCGCTGGATTCATTCTCTCTGGGGAAAGCACTGGAAAGAACCCGGTAACCCCAGCAGCGGAACCCGGTAACCTCAGCAACTCAAGAACTGCTGATGATCGGCGGGAAACTAAGACTCACACGCATTCCTTTTCAAGCTTCTACTGTGACAAAACAACCACCTCACCTCGAGTTGGAAACGCCAGGCACACCGCATAATCAGAACAAAATACGCAGGACCAGAAAACAAACTGCCACACTGAAGAAGTTAAACGTCTTTTTAAGTGTGTTTAAATGGGTTGATTGGGATTCGGGAAAATTAATATTTAATTCCATACATTGAGTGCTTACTATGGAGACTATTCATCTATTTTTTTCTTAATTCGATGGGGAAGATTAGAAATGAGTGGTACTAATTAGAGATGTTCTTAATTGGTTCCAAGAGGGAACCCTGCTCAGACACACGTTGCGTTGAATGCTTTTACAAATCCCCGCCACAAATCGGGGAAAGAGTAAATGACAAATTCCATCTATTTCTTTAGGGTCTGAGGGAGGGGGGGGGGTGGTTTTCGAGTAATGAGAAGATCAAGGAAAAATGCAACCACAAGCTAGGTTGAGTCCCATTTCTTGCTTGCCCAAAAATAGGTTGGTACAGCTTTGTGCTGGTATTTAATCATCAACATGTTGATTATTCCCTTTGTGTTGTAAAACCAAACCCAGGGAAATTCAGACATGCAACACACACACACACACACACACACACACACACACACACACACCAAACATCAAACATCAAACATCAAAAGATTTAAGTCTACAGAGAGAAAAGGGATACTTGTTAATGTATAACATGACAGTAGAATTCGATTAGTTATACTATCCAATTATAAAATGTATATATATTATCTATAAAGTATGTTGCAGAGGCAGTTTTACAACAAAACTCTTTTTTTTTACAACTTAAATTCATGCACTAAAATTGAAGGTCAAAAATTTGTTAAGACAAACTGACGGGTGAACACCCTATATAAAACGTACTGTATATAAAATACTGGAAAACATAAATAGACCTTAAATAAACATTATTACTAGCAAGAAAGAGCCACAAAAAGTACTATAGACCTTGACAGTAAGAAGAGATATTCCAAGTCTCTCCAAGACTTACCAAGGGGTGCCAAGCCGGGAACCATGTAAAGACACGGGTTGATTTACATTGAACAGTTCAGGTTTTATTCAGCACTGATTAATACATTTCTGTACAAAGTAAATACGCACTGGAGTAGCTACCAGTATGAAAGCGAATCAGAAAGCAGTGGTGTAGTGGTTAAGGTGACAGGCTTCGGCTCAAAAACGCATGCTAAGCCACTAAAATGTAAGTCATTCACAAGCACCCACGTTTCTTTATGGATAATAAAATTTAATATTCGGCACAGATACCTACCTACCTACCTACACTGAGATAGGCCTACAGATTTGAGCATGGAAGGAACAGACCAAACTGATGTATATTTCATAAGCGCATATAAGAGGTATTAAATATTGTTAATATGTAAGATATACAGCAGAATGTTAATCCCAAACAAGAACACAATATTGTAGTCTGATCCAAAACACAAAAATGGTGCTATATTGGTTGGCATACGCGCCCGAATACCTGCTTTCACGCCAACACGCACACCTGTGTGGGTATGTGTTTGTGCGTACAAGTGAGTACGCGAGAAACAGAGAAATGTTGCATTGATCCAAGCCATTCTGACAGAGTCTTGACAGTTATTTGCTTGGTTGTGGGCGGGGGCAGTTTTTTTTTTTCTTCCCTCCCCCCGTTTAAAACAAAGAGAATTCAGAGGACAGACTGCCAGGATAAGCGCCGTCGACAGTTCACAGAGCGGTGGTCTCTCAGCAGTTGACCGGTGAGATCTAAACTCCGTCGCATGGGCTCAGTCAGCAGGCTAACTCCCGGCTGTGAGCTCTGCATCCCCCCCCCCGCGGAGATGAAGAACAGGAACTGTCACAACTCCCCAGCAGAAATCACCAAAGATTCATTTTGTTCAATAGTTACATTTTCTAGGAAAATTAAAAGGAAAAAGAATTCTGATAGCTCATGACTTTTTATTGCCGTCACTCCTACAAAAAAGGCTCATGTTTTAAAGATGATTTCAAAGTAAAACAATGTACTTTTGAAGCTTTTTGAAGAAAGAAATACATTTTAACTCGAAAAACGGTTCTCGGGAATTCAACAGTAAAACTTCAAAAAGGGTCATCGTCTGCTGGTTTTGATTCTCACACACTATTTTTTATTACAGTGTTATATTTTAGCCATTTTTATAACTGGAAAACAGAAGCAACTGAAGTTAAAGACTGGTATTCAGAACTGCAACGGTCACCTAGAGATTTGAACATGACGACAAAAAAAAACAAACATTACTAGCTTACTTTATGACGACAAAAAAAAAAAAACATTACTAGCTATCGGCCATGACGTAGCTATGAAGTGTCGCTACAAAGTTGACTTCTTGCGGTTTAACTACAGGAGAGCCCATTGCTCCAACAAAAAAAAGTTTCCAATATCCAATAAACACTAAAAAATACACACAGTACTATGTTTATTTCCAGCATTTTTTGAGGCTGAGCATCACATTTCTGATTTTGAAATTAGATCAAAGGGAACAAATCAGACAATAATAAATTAAACAAATGATGCAACACCTAATTCCCCCGTGTTTCAGCCTTTGTAGACAAAAACCATTGAATGCATTTTTAATAACATCTTGTTTCTAAGTCTCAAATTTCCTAATTATTAGGAGAAACAGAAATCACTGACTGGTAAACAAAATGTCCTGCAACATGGGCAAAGCAGAAATGCAATATTTACAACTCCCCCCCCCCCCCATATAGCAAATGCTGTTACGAATAAATACAATTTTATGTGGGTTCTCTGATCTCATTCATATATAAACCTTGCCTGAAATTTGACTGACTACATTCATATTGCAATGCATGTACAGATGAGGACTGCAAAATAAATGCAGGGTTTTTCTATTTTTGTAGATTCGGTTTTGTGTGTGTATGAGTGAGTGTGTGTGTGTGTGTGTGTGAAAGACTGCTTGTTGCTGGATCAGCAGTCAAGAATTTTCTCAATTCACTCACTATTAACAACAAGGGCACACAGTTGGGTAAAAGGAGAGCAAACAAACAATGAGGTATGCCTAGCACTAGTCCATTGGCAGCTGGACTAAGCCGGCAACCGCAGGGTACGAAGGAGGAACAGACTAAAGCCTTTCTGAATAACTCGGCGTCCGCCCTGAACAGGGGCAGTTAAAGATTACCAGAGGTCACGCAGCTATACGGCAAGATCAGGGACGCGGCTTGTTGTAATGTGACCAGGGAGGCTGATGCTTTTGAGTGAGGCAGCAACTGGATGGATCCAGCCGCCTGGAGAAATGTTCTGCTGCGCGGCCATTAGAGAGAGTGTATAAAAGACTGACACTTTCCACCCTTCGAACACAGCCTTGAACAACATCCACTCAGAGTATCAAACGGGTCGCTCAACTACTAGATCCAACAAAGACAACTGTTCAAACTTCCTTAGAGCTGTGAAGTAACAAAAAAATTTAAAAAATATGTGCAAGATAGTGGTTAGGCACACGAGCGAGAAGCTGATGGGGAAATATTTTGGTTGAATGACCTTACTTAAACCAACACCGTTCGGGTGGGGGGGGGGGGGGGGGGGGGGGGGGGGGGGGGGGGGGGGGGGGGGGGGGGGGGGGGGGGGGGGGGGGGG